>NIVC01000778.1:55000-77500 GCA_002269645.1 Macrostomum lignano | reverse complement strand
TTTACTAATAAATTGACGAACAATTGATTTAATATCCTTTGTCGAAAATGAGTAGTGACAAATCAGATTTTGATTTAATTTGTTTATTTAAAGTACATATATTCTAATTTTTTACTATTTTAAAACTTTCAGCAAAAACATTAAAATAAACTAATAACTTTGCTGCTGTTTTTTAAGTCAGCAAGAATCAATATGCCTTTGGTAAGGTAAGTATTAGTCATATACTTATTTATAACTGTAATTTATGAGCCAACGTGACCTGTATCGCAGCAGTACTCATTTGTCAGTGTCAGGCGTTGCTACTGGCTACTCGAACTTCGGCCAATAGCGCTCGTTCTTAGATTTGGCCAGCAAAATATTAGCTATTCTCCTCCCCTCACGCGATTCCCTATTAAACCAGTTTTTGCGGTCAGTGAATCCTTTAAACGGTTATTAAGCGTTGCTCATTAAGCTATCTGAGTCTGTGTACTTTTGCTAATCTAGAGATTAATCTGACAGAGCGCCGCCCCAGCGTCTCTGCGTCAGACTAATTAACATTTTGCTGTCCTGTTGGCATTTTTACCATCGAGTGTTCTCTTTTGGCCTGCCGGTCAATTGGTAAGAATTGCGTTGGGGTACTGTCTGTCTGTCTGTCTGTCTGTCTGTCTGTCTGTCTGTCTGTCTGTCTGTCTGTCTGTCTGTCTGTCTGTCTGTCTGTCTGTCTGTCTGTCTGTCTGTCTGTCTGTCTGTCTGTCTGTCTGTCTGTCAATATGCCTGTCTGTCTCTGTCTGTCCGTCTTTGTCTGTCTGTCTGTCTGTCCGTCTGTCTGTCTGTCTGTCTTTCTGTCTGTCTGTCTGTCCGTCTGTCTGTCTGTCCGTCTTTGTCTGTCTGTCTTTCTGTCTGTCTGTCTGTCTGTCTGTCTGTCTGTCTGTCTGTCTGTCTGTCTGTCTGTCTGTCTGTCAGTCTGTCAGTCTGTCTGTCAGTCTGTCAGTCTGCCTGTCTGTCTGCATGGTTGCCTGTCCGTCTGTCTGTCTGTCTGTCTGTCTGTCTGTCTGTCTGTCTGTCTGTCTGTCTGTCTGTCTGTTTGTCTGTCTGTGTCTGTCTGTGTCTGTCTGTGTCTGTCTGTCTGTTAATCTGTCTGTCTGCTCCTCTGTACACTGTGCATTTATGACACTGTGCATTTATGACTGCACTTATGCTATTGTAAAGACGACATCTGAGTTTTAAATAATCAAGTATAATAATTTTAAGCTTATCTACTTAATTTCTTTACACGTGTTAATTTGCTTAGTTATAAAGTAGCTTTTGTACTTTTATACTCAGTTGGAAGCTAGTAGTCGCACAGTTGAGTTAATGGTTGTAAATCCCACATGGCTACACAGCTTGCTGTAGGCTTTGCTATGAATGTGTTGGTCCTACTCACTGTGCTAGGCCATTTGGTTAGTTAGATATTCATTGTTGTTTTCTTCTAGAAAGAATGTTCACTCATTCAAGCAAACACGATTGGATTCTGTTTGAGTTTTCTGTTTTTTTATCTCATCTTATGCTTGAGTAGTGTTGACTTTATAATCGTATCTTCGTATTGGAGTGGCACAGTACGTGCACTGTTGAAATTCTGTATGAAGTGAATTTGTCAACGGTACGGCAAGGGAATTCTCGTTATGCAGGTCCCGCTTCAGCACCATCGGCCTTATTGCTTTTAGGCATTAACAGCTTTTTCTGGCTTCTCTCTCTCATCGCTCATCCCCTGCATCACTCTAATTCCGTTGCTCTCTCTCTCCCCATCCCACCCCACTTGCTCTGACATGCTCGCTCAAAAATTATCGCCTGTTTTTTCGTAATAGTACAGCGAGTAATTTTTCTTTACTTGTTATCTATACCTCACTTTGCACCTCTCTACTTTTCCTCTGCTTTCCCTCTCTCCGCCCGCCTTCCCCTCTCCCCCTTCCCGCCTTCCCCTCTCCCCCTTCCCGCCTTCCCCTCTCCCCGTTCCCGCATTCCCCTCCCCCATTCCTGTCTTCCCCTCCCCTTTCCCGCATTCACCTCTGCCATTCCCGCCTTCCCCTCCCCCATTCCCGCCTTCCCCTCCCCATTCCCGCCTTCCCCTCCCCTTTCCCGCATTCACCTCTGCCATTCCCGCCTTCCCCTCCCCCATTCCCGCCTTCACCTACCCCATTCCCGCTTTCACCTTCCCCATTCCCGCCTTCCCCTCCCCCCCTTCCCGCCTTCCCCTCCCCTTCCCGCCTTCACCCTTCTGTTACTTTGCGTTCTCCATCGCCCTTTCTACTCTCCTGCTCTCCGCTTTCTCTCCACTCTTCCCCCTTTGTTTTGTCTCTCTCATATCTTTAATTTCACTGTTGAATAATCATCTGCACGAGAGCCTTTTAAAAAACCCTCAATTTTAGGCTATTGTTAAGCAGTGCCAAGGATCGGATACGGCCATGCTGCCATTTCCAATTTATTATCGATCGGTGAACTGCACTACAGATGGTAGTGAACAATTATCAATAGTAGAATTTAACGGATTCGATTTGTCTACATTGGACGATTTTATGAATGGAACAACAACTGGTTGGCCGGACTGTCCCATATTGCGTAATCAGGCTTACACTTTTCTAGTGTTCAGCGCGGCTATCCTATGCCTGTCTGTTGCATCTCTATTTGTTGAGAAGAACCGTAAAACCGAACCGGCAGTTGCTAGCATGATATCGTCAATGCTGGCTACGGAAACTGTTATTGCAATCTGTCTAATAGTCGATAGTTTATTGTTCCTCTGTCTAGGCTTGTGTCGCAGGTTTCCTGTGGTTAAATTGGCGCCGATGTTATCATTGACTATTGGCATTAATCAGTGGTTAGCTTCTGTCTGCCTGTTCTATAGGAACTGGTTGGTGGCTTTAATTTCGCTGACAAGGTATCGACTGTTTAGTAGGCATAGCGGCGGCGGCGGCGGCGGCGGCGGCGGCAGATGTCGCGGCAGTGTGCTGTCGCATCGAGCTCGCGCTGAACGATCAAGTCTGAGACAATTCCGCTTAGCTAGCTGCTTGTTGCTGGGCAATGCCGGCCTGTTTTGTACTTTTCTATCCTTGAAAACTGTTGGAGAGCTGTGCGATAGTCAGTCTTGGTTGAGTGCGCCAGTTACTGTTGATCGGTTCTTGTTGGCTGTTAATAATGCCAGCCTGTTCCTGGCTGTCAATACTGGAGTGGTGTTTCCGCTACAGGTGAGACTGCTGTTACTGCTTAACCTGTTGATTCTGTAGATACTGGATCTTGCTGGGCCAATATCCTCAGTTGCTAGGCCAATATCTTCAGCTGCTGGGCCAATATCCTCAGTTGCTAGGTCAATATCCTCAATTGCTAGGCCAATATTCCCAGTTGCTAGGCCAATATCCCCAGTTGCTAGGTCAATATCCTCAATTGCTAGGCCAATATTCCCAGTTGCTAGGTCAATATCCTCAGTTGCTAGGTCAATATCCTCAGTTGCTAGGTCAATATCCTCAGTTGCTGGGTCAATATCCCCAGTTGCTAGACCAATATCCCCAGTTGCTACGCCAATATCCCCAGTTGCTGGGTCAATATCCTCAGTTGCTAGGTCAATATCCTCAGTTGCTAGGCCAATAACCTCAGTTGCTGGGTTATATTCTGAGTTGCTAGGTCAATATCCTCAGTTGCTAGGTCAATATCCTCAGTTGCTAGGTCAATATCCTCAGTTGCTAGGTCAATATCCTCAGTTGCTAGGTCAATATCCTCAGTTGCTAGGTCAATATACTCAGTTGCTAGGCCAATATTCCCAGTTGCTAGGCCAATATCCTCAGTTGCTGGGTCAATATCCCCAGTTGCTGGGCCAGTCCGCCTCCCAGATTTTCAGTTCCGGCTTGTTTATGCTTAAATCCCAAATCGCACATTTTAATTAGAATCCTTCCCTTGTGACGTAAGCGGATGGAGCATTCCTGAAAGTCGAATACGATACTAATCTTGTCTAAGGAAATTGAGGTTCCCATTGCTTTCCGCTTGGGTTTCAACATTAAATCATCATCCTTTGAGTTTTCAATTCATTTTATAGATAGCCAATTAAAATTTACTAAATCATTTGCAGAACTCTATTGTGGGTGCTATTTTAAATGGAAATGGATTTCCTTGATACGAGCGTATAACAAAAAAAACAATAAATTGAATTAATTGAACGGAAAGAAGAAATATTGAAAGGGATTCACTAGAGATTTTAATTCCTTTTTCGTAAAAAAAACTGTTAGAATCAAAGTTTCTTTTTATAGTCTGTAGAATATCCATTTTGTTGATTGAATTTGTCTTTAAAAGGTTTGTTTTACTGTGTCGCTGACAAATATGCCTCTGGAAAAAGAAATGTCGCTAAATGTGTCGCTAGGTGTGTCGCTAAATGTGTCGCTAGGTGTGTCGCTAAATGTGTCGCTAGGTGTGTCGCTAGGTGTGTCGCTAGGTGTGTCGCTAAATGTGTCGCTAGGTGTGTCGCTAGGTGTGTCGCTAAATGTGTCGCTAGGTGTTTCGCTAGGTGTGTCGCTAAATGTGTCGCTAGGTGTGTCGCTAGGTGTGTTGCTAGGTGTGTCGCTAGGTGTTTCGCTAAATGTGTCGCTAGGTGTGTCGCTAGGTGTGTCGCTAGGTGTGTCGTTGACTGTGTCGCTAAACGTGTCTCTTAAACTGTTCCTGAATATATTTATCAAAGTATTAAATACTGCTTCAATTTACCCTAAATCTCGCAAGTTGTCCTGCCCCTCGTCATCGGCCTGGTTTCCTCAGGCGCCGTGTTAATCACCTTGTGGCGACACATGAACGGCGGTAGCTCTGGTGGCGCCTCGCAACAATCGATTCGCAACAATAGGAAGCGATTTCGAAGACCATTCATAGCTTTTATGGCTATGAATATAGCACTGTTAGTGCTGTACCTGCCCACTGTAATTATTAGAATCTTAGTGCTGATGAACTACTCTTTGAATGGTCTATTCTGGCTCAGCAACATACTGTGCTGCACCAACTCTTTAACTAATGTGTTTGTGTACTTTTATCTCTGCAAAACCTGCGAACAGCAGCGGCAGCAGCAACAACAGCAACATCAGCAACAGGTTCAGTTGCTTTCAACTGTGCCAGACGGGCATAGAGACAGACAGTCTGAGGCTTCGGGTCTGTTTATCTCCACTGAAATTCAATGAGCAATCAATTGAAAACATTGGAACTGTGTTTTTCTATCTGTCTATCTGTGTGTGTCCCAGTGGCTCTTCCTTATCCTTATGATGTGTCCGAATGTGTCTGTCCTCTATCCTTATGATGTGTCTGAATGTGTCTGTCCTCTATCCTTATGATGTGTCCGAATGTGTCTGTCCTCTATCCTTATGATGTGTCTGAATTTGTCTGTCCTCTATCCTTATGATGTGTCCGAATGTGTCTGTCCTCTATCCTTATGATGTGTCCGAATGTGTCTGTCCTCTATCCTTATGATGTGTCTGAATTTGTCTGTCCTCTATCCTTATGATGTGTCTGAATGTGTCTGTCCTCTATCCTTATGATGTGTCTGAATGTGTCTGTCCTCTATCCTTATGATGTGTCTGAATGTGTCTGTCCTCTATCCTTATGATGTGTCTCGATGTAGTTTGTCTCAGTCCTCGATGCTTTGTTTATCTCAGTTGTGGTTGTCCTCTATCCCTAATCTGTCTCAATATGTCTGTCCTCTATCCCTAATCTGTCTCAATATGTCTGTCCTCTATCCCTAATCTGTCTCAATATGTCTGTCCTCTATCCCTAATCTGTCTCAATATGTCTGTCCTCTATCCCTAATCTGTCTCAATATGTCTGTCCTCTATCCCTAATCTGTCTCAATATGTCTGTCCTCTATCCCTAATCTGTCTCAATATGTCTGTCCTCTATCCCTAATCTGTCTCAATATGTCTGTCCTCTATCCCTAATCTGTCTCAATATGTCTGTCCTCTATCCCTAATCTGTCTCAATATGTCTGTCCTCTATCCCTAATCTGTCTCAATATGTCTGTCCTCTATCCCTAATCTGTCTCAATATGTCTGTCTATTTTATCCCGTTAAATCTGGTATTTGTCCTTGAGCTTTTAAATTTTAACAAACTTTTTCTGCTTTTTATGTTAATAATTGTGCACACAGATCTGCTTTGTCTTTGCTTAAAGTGTCATATTTTATGTGTGCTTTTTGAAGCAGTCTTGTTCAGATTGATGGATAACTGTTAAGTAATACTTATTATAATTAATATTAACTTTCGCTGTTATATACTTTTTTCTGTAGATGTCAATATCTTAAAAAGTTTTATTTTGTCAGCTTAGTTGCTTTTACGTATTTACATAAAATATGTCTTACGTAAAAGTGAAATCGATATTTAAAAAATTGAAATAAAAGTACTAAATAATTAAATAATAATTCTATTTTACAATGCGGCTGTTATTACCCAACCTTTTTATGCTGCCTATTTTTTTCTTAGTTCTGTCGCCTCCCGACCGCCCCCTCCCTGAAGACCTATAGGTTGGGGGGGGTGGGTATTTGTTAAATCTAGGATTAACCTTTCCCTCCTCTGTTGCCAAATATTTTTTCTAGGGAGGGGTTAAGGATTTAACTATTAATTTAACTATTGCCATAGTTAATGGAAATTTAGTTTGTTAGTGAGGCATCAGTCCCAACACAAACCGCTGCTTTTCGATAATTTATTAGAAATTGAGCTAGATATAGATATTCTGGGATTCTCGTTTGAGATGCCTGAGATTCTCCTTTGCAAGGCCTGAGATTCTCCTTAAAGATGCCTGAGATTCTCCTTTGCAAAGCCTGGGATTCTCATTTGAGAAGCCTGAGATTCTCCTCTGAGATTCCTGAGATTCTCCATTGAGATGCCTGAGATTCTCCATTGAGATTCCTGAGATTCTCCATTGAGATGCCTGAGATTCTCCATTGAGATTCCTGAGATTCTCCATTGAGATGCCTGAGATTCTCCATTGAGATGCCTGAGATTCTCCTCTGAGATGCCTGAGATTCTTCATTGAGATGCCTGAGATTCTCCATTGAGATGCCTGAGATTCTCCATTGAGATGCCTGAGATTCTCCATTGAGATGCCTGAGATTCTCCATTGAGATGCCTGAGATTCTGCATTGAGATGCCTGAGATTCTTCATTGAGATGCCTGAGAATCTCTATTAAGATGCCTGAGATTCTGCATTGAGATGCCTGAGATTCTCCATTGAGATGCTTGAGATTTCCCATTTAAGAATCCCGACAGAAAAGCTCTATAAGAACATTCAGCCCCATTTTTTTCTTTTGATGCATTTTATACTTTAATGGTCCTCTTTTTAATCCCTAGGGTCCGTAATGTATTAATAAGTTTCGATTCTCTTTATAAACAAAACAGCATTTTCAATAAGTTTTTTGAAACTATATTTCAGCATTAGGAAATTGAAATTTCGATCAACTAAATAATGCAGTCAATTCTAAAGCAGATTGACAATCATGATTATACTGAAGACTGTTCTCAACCATTTCTTCGGGAAGGTGTATTTCGAGCTGTGCCTGTTTTTGTAGTGCCAGACAGTAATACTGGCACTACCTCTGGTGCTAGCCTGTACTCTATTGTACGCAGTCGCTTGGATGGTTGTAAATCATCCTCAGTATTCTCTGGAGAAATCCCGCGGAAGCAGAAGCAAAAGAAGCAGAAGCAAAAGAAGAAGAAGCAAAAGAAGAACCGGCTTGTCCATGTCTCAGCGTCGGGTGGAACCGTTTGCAAAATCTTGTCAACGATGAACTCGAATCCATTAGCCAGCTTCATAGCAGGCTGTTAAACTACTCCGAAGGTGATGAAGATATTAGTCAGCTGTTATTCCAGCTTCTACTATGTGAGCAGAGGCGGCAGCATGCTTTGCAATTGATTTCTACCGAAGAATCCCAGAGCAAAACTACAGTTGACAGAGAGTGCCTAGCAACAACTAGACCAACTAGTTATCAGCTAAAGGTGTCGCAAATTCTATTGCCAATCGATATCAATCTATTGTTAAAACACGAACGGCATTGTTTTGTATGCTTGTTGCGCTCTCCAATTGGTTGCATTTATGCCAGCAAGATGGCCGATTTGGGTCAGGCTGACTATAGCGAAGCCTCAGCTCTGACGGTTCCTTGCGCTTTGAGCGTGCCGTGCTTGGCGGCCGATTTTGATGTCGCACTTCAGGTTTACTGGCTTCGGCTGGTCTGTGATGCACCTGTTGCTGCTGGTGAGTGATTTATTAACACTTTGGTGTGTACATTGCTAGCCAGCCCCAAAGTACATTTCCCAGCCAGCCCCAATGTTAATCTCCCAGCCAGCCCCACTGTACATCACACAGCCAGCCCCAATGTACATCACACAGCCAGCCCCTATGTACATCGCTAGCCAGCCCCAATGTACATCACACAGCCAGTCCCAATGTACATCGTCCAGTCAACCCGAATGTACATCTCCCAGCCAGCACCAATGTACATCCCACAGCCAACCCCAATGTACATCCCACAACCAGTCCCAATGTACATCGCCCAGCCAACACCCACCCGCAGGCGGTTGCTCCTACAGAGTGCCAAACAAACGACGCCGTTTCTTTCCCCGCCTGGGCGTGAAGTCGCTGCTTTCCGGCGAGCAGCAGCAGCAGAAATTGCACAAGCAACAAGAGAAAAAGCAGTGGAAAAAGCGGCAATTTAACTTGCTAGGCGAGGTGTCAATCACCATGGATTTGGTCAGGCTCAGCGCGGGCAATGTCAGCATTGAAGCTCCGCCAATCGGCTCTTGTCCGGTTCGCGGCAACATTAGTGTTCGCTGTGGAGTGCAAACCGAACCTGATGGCCGATTGCGCTAATTAGTTCAGTAATATGCTAATTAGCTGCTCAAATATTAATATGCTTCATTTTTTATCGAGACAATTGCGCTTTCTATTATTTACGATGCGTTCGTTTCTTGTACCTGATTAATTTTTAATTTTAGTGCATTTCCTATTCTATTGTATAGGAAAAGTATTGTCAGTTGTGTGCTTTTTAATTTGCAGTTTGGCCATTTTTTGTTGTTTTAATAATTTCTAATATAGCCATGCAATTGCAACTCTGCTAAAGTCTAACTAATAAAGTTTTTACCTGTCTGACGGGTAGCTCTTGTGTTCTTTGTTATTTTTTATATTGACTGACTGACTGACTGACTGACTGACTGACTGACTGACTGACTGACTGACTGACTGACTGACTGACTGACTGACTGACTGACTGACTGACTGACTGACTGACTGACTGACTGACTGACTGACTGACTGACTGACTGATTGACTTGAGTGAGTAGGTGACTGACTGACTGACTGACTTGAGTGAGTGGGTGACTGACTGACTGACTGACTTGAGTGAGTGGGTGACTGACTGACTGACTGACTGACTGACTGACTGACTGACTGACTTGAGTGAGTAGGTGACTGACTGACTGACTTGAGTGAGTAGGTGACTGACTGACTGACTGACTTGAGTGAGTGGGTGACTGACTGACTGACTGACTTGAGTGAGTGGGTGACTGACTGACTGACTGACTTGAGTGAGTGGGTGACTGACTGACTGACTGACTTGAGTGAGTGGGTGACTGACTGACTGACTGACTGACTGACTGACTGACTGACTGACTGACTGACTGACTGACTGACTGACTGACTGACTGACTGACTGACTGACTGACTGACTGACTGACTGACTGACTGACTGACTGACTGACTGACTGACTGACTGACTGACTGACTGACTGACTGACTGACTGACTGACTGACTGACTGATTGACTTGAGTGAGTAGGTGACTGACTGACTGACTGACTTGAGTGAGTGGGTGACTGACTGACTGACTGACTTGAGTGAGTGGGTGACTGACTGACTGACTGACTGACTGACTTGAGTGAGTAGGTGACTGACTGACTGACTTGAGTGAGTAGGTGACTGACTGACTGACTGACTTGAGTGAGTGGGTGACTGACTGACTGACTGACTTGAGTGAGTGGGTGACTGACTGACTGACTGACTTGAGTGAGTGGGTGACTGACTGACTGACTGACTTGAGTGAGTGGGTGACTGACTGACTGACTGACTTGAGTGAGTGGGTGACTGACTGACTGACTGACTGACTGACTGACTGACTGACTGACTGACTGACTGACTGACTGACTGACTGACTGACTGACTGACTGACTGACTGACTGACTGACTGACTGACTGACTGACTGATGATGTGGATGAGACACAGGATAATATTGTAGCTGTCTATGCGTCATCGAAGACTTAAAAAACTACATGTGCGGGTATAAAATATGCTACGGCTAGACTGTCCAATTAGGTAATTTTAGTTAACTTTGCGTTACAAGGTGCTTTTTAATTACGTTAGAATTCACTTCCTGTTTTGCTTTTGTCTGTCCAAGCAAAGCAAGTCTTTGAAATATAATCTGCCAGTCCTGCATGGCCTGAATGCCTGGTTATAATTTGCAACACCTGAACAGTCTGTTTATGAATTCTAGTCTCTGCCTCTGGCCTTTCAGCTTCATTTGTCTAGCGAATCCATCCGCTTATAAAAAAGAAACATTTTTACACGAGGAGGACGGAGAGCGGGAGGGCTGGGGTCCCCCACAGTCTTTGTCCATAAATGAATGACCGAGACTCAACTTTTGCCACCTCTGGGATGGAACATCCACGAACGTAAGAGACAGGGGTGCCCACCAAGAGAGACAGGGGGCGCCCACCAAGAGAGACAGGGGCGCCCACCAAGAGAGACAGGGGCGCCCACCAAGAGAGACAGGGGCGCCCACCACAGTACAGTCCGACGCTCTAACCAGTAGGCTACAGCCTTTCAATAGTCTACAAAATCAGATTAAAGATGGGCGCCCAGCTGTCTCTTAGAGCTTCTCCGGAAAAGCTCCGGATTTCTTGGAACTTTATGGCATAACCACGCCCTATAGCCCCCCCCCCACCCAAATCAATGCAAGGCATAAATGCATCTTGGGCATGTGGCCCAGGTGTTGTACTGAAGCTCGAGTAGTTTTCATTCTCGAGCGATACTTGAGAAAATTGAATGGGGCGGTTACTGAGCGACAGCTAAAATCCTGGATGGGTTTTTCCTCTACCCATTGACAACGTCATCTTTGAGGCGTCTCGCAGGGCCCTTTAAAAATCGCCTAACTCGCGCCGCTAATTACTTGTACAGCTGCTCAACTCAGATCAAATTTTGTTTGGCATCGAAAATAGGAAGCAAAGAATTAGGAATTCACAAGAGGCAGAAGGGGAGAAAAAAGCGGAATCTGGCTAGTAGGATTCTGGGATTTTGAAGGCGGAAATCGGGGATAAAAAAGTCTTGGAAAGCAGTGACTGTAGCATACTTTTTGCAGTATATTGATTAGTCAAGACTGCTCAAGGGAAACCAGCTCATGGCTTTGAGCGCAGTTGAAAAAAAGATCTCGTTTTCCGAAGCATGTCTAAGGGAAAAGGGGGGGCAGAGCAGCGGTAAATGCTACCGCGTCACGACCCCTGATTCCATTCCGTGCATTTATTTAGGGCTCGTGTGCCACGAGGGCCAGCCTCCAAGGAACAGGGAGTGTGCATGCCTGACGATTAGATAGCCAGGGCCACTGGGCCAGGCAGACACCAAGGCAGACACCAAGGCAGACACCAAGGCAGACACCAAGGCAGACACCAAGGCAGACACCAAGGCAGACACCAAGACACAGACACCAAGGCAGACACCAAGACAGACACCAAGACAGACACCAAGACAGACACCAAAGCAGACACCAAGACACAAAAACCAAGGCAGACACCAAGACACAGACACCAAGGCAGACACCAAGGCAGACACCAAGACACAGACATGAAGGCAGACACCAAGGCAGACACCAAGACAGACACCAAGACACAGACACCAAGACAGACACCAAGGCAGACACAAAGACACAGACCCTAAGACACAGACACCAAGACACAGACACCAAGACAAAGACACCCAGGCAGACACCAAGACAGACACTAAGACAGACACAAAGACAGACACAAAGACAAACACCAAGACAGACACCAAGACAGACACCAAGACAGACACCAAGACAGACACCAAGACACAGACACCAAGACAGACACCAAGGCAGACACAAAGACACAGACACCAAGACACAGACACCAAGACACAGACACCAAGACAAAGACACCAAGACAGACACTAAGACAGACACAAAGACAGACACAAAGACAAACACCAAGACAGACACCAAGACAGACACCAAGACAGACACCAAGACACAGACACCAAGACACAGACACCAAGAAAGACACCAAGACAGACACTAAGACAGACACAAAGACAGACACAAAGACAGACACCAAGACAGACACCAAGACAGACACCAAGACAGACACCAAGACAGACACCAAGACAGACACCAAGACAGACACCAAGACAGCCTCAGCGAAGGCGTTTTGCCCGCAGCCCTTCTGCCAATCATATATGAATTTATGATTTTTAGGAATGAAAAATAATGATTTACAAACTGAGAATCAACAAGACTGCCCTTCAATCATGCTTAGTGGGCTTTTATCCTCAGTAGGATTAAAAGATTAACACTGGATTTTTAACCAGCGGTATGATGCAAAAGCTAGAGCACCAACCTCCTCATCGCAGCTTGTAAATCACCTGTCTCAGTGACAGGTGCTAAAATTATAGCAAAAAGAAACTAACCATGAAAGTTTGTTTCGAAATTGAAAAATTGCAAATGCGACGGCACGATGATTAACGCAGAGAGAGCGGTATATTTGTGAGGCCTTTAGTCCCTCGCGCAAAAGGCTTATTACAAACAGGATAAATTGGCTTACATGCACATACATATAAACAATAAACATAATGAGGTCAAATGAAATTACATTAGCGCGTGATAGACGAGAAATACAGAATCTATAGGAACATGTACAGCTGCCAGTGCGAACAGAAATAGATAATGAGAACTCACAGGTAGGTTGCAGGGGGGGTGATTCTCACAGGTAGGTTGCAGGGGGGGGCGATTCTCACAGGTGGTTTGCAGGGAGGGGGTGATTCTCACAGGTGGTTTGCAGGGAGGGGGTGATTCTCACAGGTGGGTTGCAGGGAGGGGGTAATTCTCACAGGTGGTTTGCAGGGAGGGGGTAATTCTCACAGGTGGGTTGCAGGGGGGGTGATTCTCACAGGTGGTTTGCAGGGAGGGGGCGATTCTCACAGGTGGTTTGCAGGGAGGGGGTGATTCTCACAGGTGGGTTGCAGGGGGGTGATTCTCACAGGTGGGTTGCAGGGAGGGGGTGATTCTCACAGGTGGTTTGCAGGGAGGGGGCGATTCTCACAGGTGGTTTGCAGGGAGGGGGCGATTCTCACAGGTGGTTTGCAGGGAGGGGGTAATTCTCACAGGTGGGTTGCAGGGGGTGATTCTCACAGGTGGGTTGCAGGGAGGGGGTGATTCTCACAGGTGGTTTGCAGGGAGGGGGCGATTCTCACAGGTGGTTTGCAGGGAGGGGGTAATTCTCACAGGTGGGTTGCAGGGGGGGTGATTCTCACAGGTGGTTTGCAGGGAGGGGGCGATTCTCACAGGTGGTTTGCAGGGAGGGGGTGATTCTCACAGGTGGGTTGCAGGGAGGGGGTGATTCTCACAGGTGGTTTGCAGGGAGGGGGCGATTCTCACAGGTGGTTTGCAGGGAGGGGGTGATTCTCACAGGTGGGTTGCAGGGGGGGTGATTCTCACAGGTGGGTTGCAGGGGGGTGATTCTCACAGGTAGGTTGCAGAGGGGGGGGTGATTCTCACAGGTGGGTTGCAGAGGGGGGGGGGTGATTCTCACAGGTAGGTTGCAGAGGGGGGGGGTGATTCTCACAGGTAGGTTGCAGGGGGGGGTGATTCTCACAGGTAGGTTGCAGGGGGGTGATTCTCACAGGTGGGTTGCAGGGGGGTTATTCTCACAGGTGGTTTGCAGGGGGGTGATTCTCACAGGTGGGTTGCAGGGGAGGTGATTCTCACAGGTGGGTTGCAGGGGGGGTGATTCTCACAGGTGGGTTGCAGGGGGGTGATTCTCACAGGTGGGTTCCAGGGGGGGTGATTCTCACAGGTGGGTTGCAGGGGGGGTGATTCTCACAGGTGGGTTGCAGGGGGGGGTGATTCTTACAGGTGGGTTGCAGGGGGGTGATTCTCACAGGTGGGTTCCAGGGGGGGTGATTCTCACAGGTGGGTTGCAGGGGGGGTGATTCTCACAGGTGGGTTGCAGGGGGGGGGGGTGATTCTCACAGGTGGGTTGCAGGGGGGATTCTCACAGGTGGTTCAATAACAATCACAAATTTGGAATAATGGAATTACCGGGTATTAATTGCGGCATTAATAACCGTATCAATCAGTTAATGAAAACAGTTATTAATTAGCAAAGCAGAGTCTGTTTCAAGAAATCGGAGATCCGTCTGAATTGTCACCGCCGCTGCCGGCTCCAACGTAGAAGCGGACCGCCGCGTCCTCCTTGCTCGACGCTTCGTCGGCTGCTGCCGTTGCGGCCAGCGTCGGTTGCTGGCGCGGCGGCGACTCGCGGCGGGGTCGCTTAGCGGCGACCGGGTTCGAATCTTCGTCGTTGTCGTTGTTGTCTTGCGCATTCGCTGCGTCGCTGCCTGGAGATTGATGCGTGTGGGGAGAGTGCTGGGGTTACTGTGAGGGTTATGGAGAAACTGAGGATCTGGGAGGCTGGCCTAGCAACTGAGGATCTAGGAGGCTGGCCCAGCAACTGAGGACTTGGGAGGCTTGCCCAGCAACTGGGGATCTGGGAGGCTGGCCCAGCAACTGAGGATCTGGGAGGCTGGCCCAGCAACTGAGGATCTGGGAGGCTGGCCCAGCAACTGACACTCTGGGAGGCTGGCGGTGGCCTTTCTTACCCTGCTTTTCCTTGGCGCCCCCGCCATCATCAGACGAGTCGTCGGTGTCAGAATCCTCAGAATCGGACAGCTGCAGGTCCTCAGCCAGGCCAGCAGCAGATTCACTTTGCTGCTGCTGCTGCTGCTGCTGATTTTGTTGCGCCTGACTCGATGGCTGCTGCGTCGATGTGACAACCTCGTCCACAACTCGCTGACTGGCCACACTGGCGCTGTCAGCTAACGTGTCGCCGTCGTCTTCCAGAAAGCCGCCAAACTCTTCAACCTGCTGCCTGCGACTGATGTTAGCCTCCAGTTGGTCCAGAGTTGAAGCATTCACAGCCAAGGCCTCCCGACCGGCTTCGACAATCTTCCTAGCGATTGCAGTCAGACTGCTCGAATCTTTATTATAAGCGATGCAGTTGTCCAGAATGAGTTGTACGTCGGATAGAAATTCGTCTCGATTTCGATAAGTCTTGGCGTTGACCTTGTCCTGCAGAGTGGCCAAATCCATTGGCTTAGTGATTATAGTGTAATAATCTGGCCATTTTTTACCATCTACTCGGAATTGAAACGGTCGAGAGCCTTCAACGGCGACCATTTTCTGTACGGCCTGGCCGAGGATGTACGACAAACCGGCCATGTCGTCCTCGTCTAGCAGCGGGTTGATGGCCTTCTCGTAGCTGTGTTGTGGAATAACGATTGGATAGCTTCTTTATTAGTAATGGATGTCGTTTTTCTGAAGTTAAACTAATGACCTAGAGAAATCACGTGAGCATACTGTCGGTCTATTGTAGACTATGACCTTGAGAGTCACGTGGCCTTATTGCCTATCGACAAATATGACCTTGAGAGTCACGTGGCCTTACTCCCTGTCTATCGTAGACTTGAGAGTCACGTGGCCTTATTGTCTGCCTATCGTAGACTATGACCTTGAGAGTCACATGGCCTTAGTGCCTGTCTATCGTAAACTTGAGAGTCACGTGGCCTTGTTGTCTGCCTATCGTAGACACTACGATATCGTAGACACTATGACCTTGAGAGTCACGTGGCCTTAGTGCCTGTCTATGGTAGACTGTGAACTTAACAGTCACGTGGCTTTACTGCCTGTCTACCGTAGACTGTGACCTTGAGAGTCACGCGGCCTTACTGTCTGCCTATCGTAGACTGTGACCTTGAGAGTCACGTGGCCTTACTGTCTGCCTATCGTAGACTATGACCTTGAGAGTCACGTGGCCTTACTGTCTGCCTATCGTAGACTATGACCTTGAGAGTCACGTGGCCTTACTGTCTGCCTATCGTAGACTATGACCTTGAGAGTCACGTGGCCTTACTGTCTGTCTATCGAAGACTATGACCTTCTAGAATCGTGATTTTCTTTAGACTAGACATTGACAATAAGCTTGTAAATTAAAGCTGTCAATTTCATGACTCGATAGACTTAATTGTCTGTCAAGAGATAGTGACTGATAAACAAACTTTTTGAGGTTAAATATTTTTCAAAAAATTATTAAATGAGTACTACTGCCTCGCTGTCCCCTGAATTTAAAAGCACCCCACTCCAGTAAAAATAATTTTTAGCTTCCGGCACAATTAAGCAATATTTTTTCTCATTTTTTCTTTACCCAGTGGCGTAGGAAAAAATTGAAATTCAGCAAAATTGCTTCTGAGATGCTGGACTCGTGGGATCAATCCTGCACTCAAAAATACACTATTATAATATATTACTAAAATATAATCCTGTGTGGAGAGAATTTCATCAAGACCGAACAGTTTCCCTGACTTAATTTATTCTTCCTTCTATCTTTCTCTCTCTGTGGCTTCTCGCCAAAAAAGCCTCGAGTGTCAAGAATTCCAAGCAATGCTGGGTCAGTTTGAGAAGGGCAGTGTGCATAAAATAAATAATGTACACGGATATACTTATAAATAGCTCGATGGATCACACTTGAGACTGCTTTAAAATACGGGTTTCGAGTTATGTTCGAGTCTCCTTATCCTTCAGCTTCGAATGCTAGCACCATATGCATAAACGAATTAATAATATATGTAAATACAGCCGTGGAACTAAATCTTACATCTTAATTCTTAAATCTTCTGAGTCTCTCGACAACAGACAGACACTGAAACACACGGAGACAGACACTAATATGGAATTAACTGAGAGAGACACTAAGGCAGACACTAGGACAGACATTAGGACAGACACTAGGACAGGCACTATGACAGACACTAGGACAGATACTAGGACAGACACTAGGACAGACACTAAGGCAGACACTAGGACAGACACTAGGACAGACACTGCGCGACACTAAGACAGACACAAAAACATATACAAAGGCAAACACTAAGACAGACACAAAAACATATACAAAGGCAAACACTAAGACAGACACCAAGACAGTCACCAAGACAGACACTAAAGCATTCACTAGGGCAGACACTAAAGCAGACACTGAGACAGACACTAGGACAGACGCTGAGACAGACACTAAGCCAGACACTAGAACACACATTAAGAGACACTAGGACACACACACGAAGACACTAGGACACACTAAAGTTCCCAATGCACTGTAAAAGTCTCACCGCATCAGCTTCTCCTCTCGAACAGTAATCTCCTCAGCGCAGACATTGAGCATACACTTGGCAGTCTCAGACAACAGGCTATGCTGACCATTGAACGTGACGCAGTTCTTATAAATCAAATTCACATCATCGATGAATGCTTCTCGAGTCTGATACAGGTTCTTCTGCAATCGTTCCTTCATAGTCAGCAGATCCATCGGCTGTTTGATGATCTGATAATAGTGCGGATATTCCTTCTCGCTGACCGGATTGAGAAAATCCTGAGAATTTTTTACCGCTTTGATTTTGTCGAACACGTCTTCGAGTAAGCTGGTGAGGGCCACCTGGGGATTTGAGGGATGAAGGAATGGAGTAATCGCGTTTTCGTGACAGCTTTAAAATAAATTGCTTTTGGGAACATTTTTGCGATGCGTTTCTGTCATTTTGTGTCTGTCTGTCTGTCTGTCTGTCTGTGTCTGTCTGTGTCTGTCTGTCTGTGTCTGTCTGTCTGTCTGTCTGTCTGTCTGTCTGTCTGTTTGTCTCTGTCTGTCTGTCTGTCTCTGTCTGTCTGTCTGTCTGTCTTTGTCTGTCTGTCTGTCTGTCTGTCTGAGTCTGTCTGTCTGTCTGTCTGTCTCTGTCTGTCTGTCTGTCTGTCTGTCTGTCTGTCTGTCTCATTTGTCCTGGCCTCTATCTCCGGCAGTCCAACAGGCCATCAATTGCAATACCAGTAACTTTCTCACCTGCGGATCAACGCGCCGCCGGTTGCGCCGTTTCAAGGCCGGCTTAGCCAGATAGTCATCCGACAAAGTCGAACCAACAGACCCGGCGGAAACAGCGGCCTCCGCTGCAGCCAGAGACGACTTTTTAGAGAATTTCTTCGACTTAGCAGTAGCAGAAGCAGTTGCAGATTTCAAAGACGACGGCTTCTTTTTAGTCACCGAGGCCGGCGGCGGCTCGATAGGCGGTACGTAGTTGAGCACTTTAGCGCTTAGCTTCAATTTTGTACCGTCTACTTGAGACAGAGAGGCCTCATCTTCAGCTTGGCTAGCATTAGTGACGGAATGCTGAGACTGTTGAGACTGCTGAGACTGCTGAGACAGTTCGTCAATCAACTGAGGTTGCTGCTGAAGCTGCTGACTTGACGCACCAGCTTTACTGGGTGTACCTGCCGCAGCTCCAGATCCCTTTTTAATGTACATCGGGCACTCTTTATTAGTACGCATGTGACCCAGCTGACCGCAGGCTCCGCACTTCATCTTAGTTAAAGCCGGCGTCATCACTTTTGTCTTACTAGGCTTCTTCGAACTGGCGCCAGTTGCAGAATCGGCTGCATCACCGCCTCCCAGACTCTCTGATGAAGCCATTCGAGTTAGTTGCCTAGCCGGGCCGCCGCTGCTGCCTCCGCCGCCGTAGTCGCCAAGGAACTGCCGGATGAACTCGTCCGATTTAGTGGATCGAATTCTAGAATAGATTTCTATAACCGCAGGCTGACGAACCAGCTCGGTTCGAGTGTAGAAACCCGTGCCGTCGGGCTTGCGGAACCGCCTAGTGATTCGTAACACTTTCTTACTCGACGTTGTAGACTTCTCAGCTCCGGTAGATTCGTCTTCGCTAGATGAAGACGAATCTGAAGAGGAGGAGCCAGCTTCATTGTCGTCTGCAGAATCAGCCTCATCCGAAGCTAATACTCGATTCTGCAATTCGAACAATCTTTGACAAGCGTCTTTGTAGCGATCTGAATCACCAGCTGGTCTGCTATTGTTGCTAGGCGCTCCGCTGGAACCGGATCTGGCGAATCTGGTCAAGTCTTCCGCATCTTCGCCTCCCTGCTTGGCCTTCTGGGTGCCGACCTGAGTTGTTTGGGGGGGGGCGTGTATTGTTTAGCCTTTGTACTGCTTGTTCTATCTGCTTTTGGACTCATTTAATGGTCTACTGTATCTACCCAGATACCTACTCTACCTACTCAAATACCAACTCTAGCTACTCAGATACCTATTCTATCTACTCAGATAGCTACTCTATCTACTCAGATAGCTACTCTATCTACTCAGATAGCTACTCTATCTACTCAGATAGCTACTGTATCTACCCAAATACCTACTCTACCTACTCAGATACCTACTCTTTCTACGCAGATACCTATTCTATCTACTCAGATAGCTACTCTATCTACTCAGATACCTACTGTATCTACCCAAATACCTACTCTACCTACTCAGATACCTACTCTTTCTACGCAGATACCTACTCTATCTACTCAGATAGCTACTCTATCTACTCAGATAGCTACTCTACCTACTCAGATACCTACTCTATCTACCCAAATGTCTAGTCTATCTACTAAAGTATCTACTCTATCTACGCAAATAGCTTCTCTAACTACTCAGATAGCTACTTTATCTACTCAGATACCTACTCTATCTACCCAAATGTCTAGTCTATCTACTAAAGTATCTACTATATCTACTCAAAAGCCTACTCTATCTACCCAAGATTTTATTGGCAAGTGTAAACTCAGCCTTACAGTTCTAACAACGTCAACGAATTCCCATCTAGTGAGCTTTTTAATATCGACCTCATCAACGCCGCGTCGTCGAAGCAGCTCTTTAGCGGCGTTGAGATTCAATTTCCGCAGATCGGCGTCAGTTCCAGTGACCGATGCGACCCTGCCAGTTGGATGTTTCGCAGCCGATAGAGCAGTTTCAGCCGTAGATCCGCTCGATCTGCTTGGCTTTGAATAGCTGAAGGCTTCTCCGCAGCCAGTGGGATCTGCCGGGCCGCTCAAGTCCAGTTGGATGCGGCCTTTAGCAGCGGCCAGATAGACTCTGCTAGTGTTCCAAGGTGCGCAGCGGACTTCCGCTTCCATACGCGGCGCGCCGTTGGAACCGTCGGCGTTGCCACCGCCTCCTCCTCCGCTAGCTTCATCAAGTTCATCTTCATCATCATTGGCTAGCAGGTACCGTTCGCTATAGCCAGCATCTTTGAGCCGCTGCTCGGCCACAGCCATGCTGTAGTGGGCGCAACAGTCTTCGGGTGACAGCAGCTCGCGCAGCTCCTCCTCGTCTGGCAGTCGGAATTCGTCCTTCAGCACCCACCAGCCGCCGCCGCCTCCGCCGCGCCGAAGATCTGCGCAAGCTTTCAACCGTTTCCTGACAGTCAGCTCTGTCAGGGCGCCGTCTGGCGGAAATAGTCGGCGAACCTCGTCGACGCGAACTCGACGCGGTTCGTCTAGGCTGCGCAGGAATAGGCGATAGATGTTCACCTGGTTGTTAGGGAGAGCGAGAGGGTTCGAGTTGTTCAAAGCGACAGCCGGCGTTAGGCAGGAACGCTGGCACAGGGTGCAAAGTAACCTAGACATTCCTATAAAGTGTCGGAGATATGAAGTGTCGGAGATATGAAGTGTCGGAGATATAAAGTGTCAGAGATATAAAGTGTCAGAGATATAAAGTGTCGGAGATATGAAGTGTCGGAGATATAAAGTGTCGGAGATATGAGGTGTCGGAGATATGAAGTGTCGGAGATATGAAGTGTCAGAGATATAAAGTGTCAGAGATATAAAGTGTCAGAGATATAAAGTGTCGGAGATATGAAGTGTCGGAGATATGAAGTGTCGGAGATATGAAGTGTCGGAGATATGAGGTGTCGGAGATATGAAGTGTCGGAGATATGAAGTGTCGGAGATATGAAGTGTCAGAGATATAAAGTGTCAGAGATATAAAGTGTCAGAGATATGAAGTGTCGGAGATATGAAGTGTCGGAGATATGAGGTGTCGGAGATATGAAGTGTCGGAGATATGAGGTGTCGGAGTTATGAAGTGTCGGAGATATAAAGTGTCGGAGATATGAGGTGTCGGAGTTATGAAGTGTCGGAGATATAAAGTGTCGGAGATATGAGGTGTCGGAGTTATGAAGTGTCGGAGATATAAAGTGTCGGAGATATGAAGTGTCAGAGATATGAAGTGTCGGAGATTAAAGTGTCAGAGATATAAAGTGTCAGAGATATAAAGTGTCGGAGATATGAAGTGTCGGAGATATGAGGTGTCGGAGATATGAAGTGTCGGAGATATGAAGTGTCGGAGATATGAAGTGTCGGAGTTATGAAGTGTCGGAGTATGAAGTGTCGGAGATATGAAGTGTCGGAGATATGAAGTGTCGGAGATATGAGGTGTCGGAGATGTGAAGTGTCAGAGATATGAAGTGTCGGAGATATGAGGTGTCGGAGATATGAAGTGTCGGAGATATGAGGTGTCGGAGATATGAAGTGTCGGAGATATGAAGTGTCGGAGATATGAAGTGTCGGAGTTATGAAGTGTCGGAGTATGAAGTGTCGGAGATATGAAGTGTCGGAGATATGAAGTGTCGGAGATATGAGGTGTCGGAGATGTGAAGTGTCAGAGATATGAAGTGTCGGAGATATGAAGTCCGGATATGTCGGAGATGCAACCCCCTTGCAAAATATTTTTACTACTATTAAATATGAGTAAATTCTTCAACCCAGGAATTAGTTACAGTCACTAACATTCAGTTATTCCTTGATTTCATCAAGTAAGGCCTCGCCTACTAGATAAGGGAAAATGTCAGAAATTTATACGAGTAGATAGTACCTGTACAGCGCAGGCACTTCAATCTTCATATCAGGCAGAGATGAGCTTTGAGCATTAATAATAGCAACTCTCAAAAGAGCTCTGCTACCTACTGTTAACAATGGAACTCCCTAATTCCATGCTTTAACAAACGGCTGCTTGGATAGAAACGATTCTAGTTGCAGTTGCAGCTGCACATATAGTTACAGCGGCAACAATACAGTTAGTTCAGCAATCTTCCTCGTGACCTGTGTCGGTGAAATTCTTTTCTTCCAATTCCTATTGTATTCGCTCTGCGATACTGTTTCCTAAACTTATTGTTGCACTCAACGGAGCGGAACCCATGCAGTTACTTTTTGCATTGATCACAGTATAATCTACAGATAGATATACCGCATGTTCGTGTACTCAAAGAGCCAAAAAGCATCTATCTATCTATCTGTCTATCTATCTATCTATTTATCTATTCTATCT
>NIVC01000778.1:0-50000 GCA_002269645.1 Macrostomum lignano | reverse complement strand
CCTACGACGCTCGATCTGCTTAGCAAGATTCAATACCGGAAGAGGAGTATCGTAGGCCGACATAGGGCCGCGTTGGTAGCGTCGCAACGGCGGCCGATACCAGACGCGCAATCTTTGCGGCGTCAAATTAGTTGGGAAATATTCCGGTCGCAGTTCCATAGCCGGAGTGGAGTGCTGCAGTATCGAGCCTATAGTTGGGCCGGCGCCGCCGCCGGTGCGGACTAGCTGGCTACTATTGCGATAGAATTGATCGTTGCTCAAATTAAACGCCTCATCCGATGCCAATAGTTGGTTTAGTTGCATATTTTGCTTAGACAATAATCCGTCTGATTCAGCGTTCTCATTAGCTGCTGACGCGATCCGGTAAGTAGAAGGATCAATTACCAAGGCCTCATCGTTCAGGTCAAGTGTGAGAACGTACGGCCGACCAAGGGTATCGGCTTTAGAGCCGTCCCACACAATGTTATCCTCCCAATTAGCGTAGGCTAATTCTGTATTGTCAACAGCGAATATACTACGCCAGCCTTCGTACTTTGGTCCGGCATTAGGCTTCTCAACTCCGGGATAAGTGCCTCCGTACTGGCGTTGAAAATCTTCAAGAGTTCGCGAAGTTGACGACGGAATCCAACCGCAATAGCCGGCATTAGCTCGGTTGCTAGCCTGAATTTTCTCCTTAGCAACCTCGGCGTCCCAGACTATATCGTCTTCCCAGTGGATTAAGTTGGCCATATTAAATAAATCATCGTTTAGTGACGGCGCAGAAGCTGTTGCCGTCACGGAATCACCAATGTCGTCTTCGTCAAGTGTGGACGATTTGCTATCGTCTTCATCCTCATCCGTTGCTTCCCCATCTCCGCTAATATTTCTTTGCTTTTTATCATTCCTTTTAGATGGCGCAGTTGAGGCCGATTTTGGAAGCGGAAAAGCGGTCAGATCCGACACCGGACCGTCTGGCGGCGGCAAGCCAAGCATGTCGTACCAAAGCGCCGCCGGGCCAAAGCGCCAACGATTGCCGACACCTTCAAGTAGGCTGTCTCTGCCTGAAGCTTCCAGCGCGGCACCGGCGGCATCGACGGCCGATTGACCTTGACCGCTAATATTCTCATCTTCGTTGAGTTGTTCTAATAAACCGGACGCTGGCGGTTGCGGCACTTTCAACTGACGCTGCAGTTGGACAGTGTCCGGTAATAATTGGCTATTATCAACTGGCAACTCGCCCATATCGATATCGTCTATATACACGTGCGGCAGTTCAGGATCGGCTGGGTGAACAGTCAACGGTCGCGGCAATTCGTTTGGCGGCACCCTATCAGCGTAAGCTGTCCGCTTCACCGACGGTTTAAACAACCGAGACCAGCGCGGTATGATTTCTGGATCAAAGTCGGGAAATAAGAGGCGTATGTCGGTATTGCGATATTCTTCCGGACAAATATTAGCTAGCGGCCGTTTCGGATCAATAACTGGCTCTTCAAACGGTATCACTACTGGTAAAATTTGTGGCGCCTTCTCCGACTGTGGCTGCGCGGCGGATGAAGAGAAAAGCGCCGGCGCTCGTTCAGGCGGGATTTTTGTCGGCGGCGGCATCAGGCTGGCGTCTTTGCTGACCTGCTCAGCAGCGGTGCCAGCGGCATCGGAGGCGGCTTTGTCATTATCATAATCATCGTCATACCCATCGTCTACTTTAACGACAGCATCCAGGCTAGCCGCAGCCTCCAGCATAGCGGCGTCATCAACTGCAGCCTCGTCAATGTCGTAGAAATCTTGACGTTCAACGGTTCGTTTACTGTCAGCTGATTCAGCTTCATCGGCTGTAGCCGAGGAAAGAGCTTGAGCAGTATTAGCAGTGGTTGCAAACACCTCTTTATTGATGATTAGATCTCTATCGGCGGCTTGGCATTTAGCCAAATCGCGTATATGTCTGCGACCCTCTTCTTCGGGGAATTCTTCTAGTTCGCCAGATTCGTTCACGTTGCCGAACATGAATCCGGCCAAGTTGAAGCCGCCCCTGTTTTCCGGTTCTTCAACATCATTGCCGCCCTTTAAACCACCGTAAGCGTCATCTGACATGGCGTTTGGTTATTGTGATTGACTCGATAGTTTTTATTGATTAGTTAGTCAAAATCAACCAAGCTCTTGCTATAGCTTGAGGCAAGCTAAAGCTTCTTTTGATTTTGGTGTAATTTCTTTTCGTTTAGTTGAATATATTTTAGTTGGGCTGAAAAACGAGAACGGTTTATCATCAAGCAGTAAGAGTGTAATTTAGTGCTATATAGCACGGGTCGGCAAACTTCCTTTGAAACTTCACAATAGCAATCCGGCCAGCTCAAGGTTTGTATCTCTTCTCAGCTCTCTTTTTCTTTCTTTTCTCTCTCCTCTCTGGCCCTCAAGTTAAAAAAAGTTTGCCAACTCATGTCATAATAGCATTTAGTAGTTAATTAATCAATTTGTCACGAACAGTACTCTCCGGAGACTATAGTAGAGAAGAAAGTTTATTTTTCCAAATGAAGAGCTTACGGAATAATGCATCAAATAATTTATCTCTACTAAAAGGAAAACTTTCTGTGACTGCTAATAAGACGCGTGATCAGCTAGAGAATCTAATGCATTAGGACTCCTAAGATATAGGTAGGTACAAACAGCCGAGAGGAAAAACACAGCCCCTCATAATCCAACTCTGCCGTCGTGCAAAAAGACCATAAATTCACAGACTAGCTAGATATAACTATAATAATAACGCTAGAGTATAGCTTGCAAGATGAGAAGACTTAGCTCATATTTTATTACACTAATCATTTACGCGTGTCCAAGGCCTTGACATCAATTAAATCAAAGCCAAACAAGCGAAACACGCGAGAATCCGTAGAATAACAAAATAACAAGAAAGACTTTCACTCATAAGAAAAATCCATGGCACTAACATGCTTCTTGCTGGATATGAATACATATAAACAAAAGAAAATTAAAGCAAATAATCCCAAAACGGAAAAATACATGCTTTTGTACCTATTCATTCGCGCGTCCTTAACGTGTCATTTTATTTGAAGGAAATTTATTCAAGTTATATTCTGTACAAGTATGTAATTTTGTTTCTATAAAGCATTCAATTTTGTCTTAGCTAAAATTGCAGTCCCAGGTGGCGCATTAAAAAAGAATAAAAGACAAACAAACAAAGGAGAAATGATAGCGAAGCTGGAAGACTGAAAGAGAGAGAGGGAGAGAGAGATAGAACATACACAAGAAGATAAATGAAATAGATAGATCGACAGAAAGACAGACATACAGACAGACAGACAGACAGACAGACAGACAGACAGACAGACAGACAGACAGACAGACAGACAAACAGACAGACAGACAGACAGACAGACAGACAGACAGACAGACAGACAGACAGACAAACAGGACAAACAGACAGACAGACAGACAGACAGACAGACAAACAGGACAAGCAGACAGACAGACAGACAGACAGACAGACAGACAGACAATGCCGCAGAAATCAGCAAGTCAGTCAGCCAGCCTCAGTCGCTATCCCCAATGAGTTCGCCAACCGGCATGCCCTGAGCAGCATGGGGATCAGCGGCCACTTTTCCGGCGCCCTGCCTTCGTCGTTTCAGCTTCAAGCGTTCGATCCGCTCCGACTTGCTGTCGAGATACTCCTGAAAACCGGCGGCCTCCAGATTGGCATAGGTCAGCACGTCGACAAAAAAATCCAGCCGACAATTAACGGCCTCAGCAACTAGAGCTCTGTCAGCCGGCTGTAGCCAATGGGGCAACGACAATTCGCTACCGTCAGTAAATAATCGAGCTTCTAACGGCTTTAACGGATTGTTGCCTAGCAACAATAAGCAATCTTGCTCGGGGAAACTATTGCCAGTTTGTTGACATTGACAACAGCATTTAGCCGAGACAATAACGCCTGCACTAAGAGGAATTGGCGATTGTGTTATAATCTCTAAACGGCATTCAGGCGGCTGACCGATCTTGCATAGCAACAATTCGGATACGATAGCCGGTCCATCACCACTAGCGTCATTAGCAACAATAATCGAGTTTTTAAATGCATCGGTTGGCATGGAAACGCAAGCGGCTACGTTAAGCCGTTGCGACACAATCAGGTGACAATAGGTCCTATCGCCGCTAGTTGATGAAGATTTTGGCAACTGTAGGCTGGATAATTCCAAGCCAAATGTTGGATTCCAAGCTCGAAGACTGCCATCAGAGGACAGGCTTAACAGACAGGCACTGGACAGGCAAGTGGACAGGCCTAGGACTGGAGAGTCGTGGCCAAGGCAGAACGATTCGATATTGTAAGCATTCGGTAGGCGACTAATTCGAATACGCGCATCGGCGTCTGCGGTTGCTAGGCAACGAATGCCATTAGCAACCGAGGCTGGAACGAGTTCAATAGCTGTTAGCATGGCCAAGTGGCCTAGAACGAGTTCGCCGCTACTAGAAGAGCTAGAATTAGTTGCTATAGCAACGCTTAACACGTCGCCACCTTTGTCGGCAATGTACAGCAGAGTCGCATCGGAGGAAGTCTTGGCGTCGTCAAATAGCAGAAACGCGGCCCGTTTAACACAGTTTACATTGGCAACCGTTGCTAACAAGTCGGTCTTGTTCAAGTCTAAAACTCTAACAACTTTTGCATCGGTAGCAACTGCTAAAAAATTTCCGCAAGGACTAGCAGCAAAGCAAAGTACGGATTCTTTGCCGCCTTTGGCATCTTCTGGAGCGGAGAATACTATAGTTGATTTGGCATCGTTGGCGGTTGGACAAAATCTGGCAACACTGTGACGTAATTGAAGCCACACGTCTCCTGATAAAGCATCCACGTGTAACATTATGTTGCGTCACTTATTCTGAGTTGTCTTAATCTGAAACAGGAGCAAATAGAAATAGCAATTGAAAAGCTTTATCTACCTCTGCAGGAGGGCTTCAGAGGACTCTCCGCTACCCCCTCAGATAGATTCAGAGGACTCTCCGCTACCCTCCTCAGATAGATTCAGAGGACTCTCCGCTACCCCCCTCAGATAGATTCAGAGGACTCTCCGCTACCCTCCTCAGATAGATTCAGAGGACTCTCCGCTACCCCCCTCAGATAGATTCAGAGGACTCTCCGCTACCCCCCTCAGATAGATTCAGAGGACTCTCCGCTACCCTCCTCAGATAGATTCAGAGGACTCTCCGCTACCCTCCTCAGGTAGCTTCAGAGGACTCTCCGCCACCCTCCTCAGGTAGCTTCAGAGGACTCTCCGCTACCCTCCTCAGGTAGATTCAGAGGACTCTCCGCTACCCTCCTCAGATAGATTCAGAGGACTCTCCGCTACCCTCCTCAGGTAGATTCAGAGGACTCTCCGCTACCCTCCTCAGATAGATTCAGAGGACTCTCCGCTACCCTCCTCAGATAGATTCAGAGGACTCTCGGCTACCCTCCTCAGATAGATTCAGAGGACTCTCCGCTACCCTCCTCAGATAGATTCAGAGGACTCTCCGCTACCCTCCTCAGGTAGCTTCAGAGGACTCTCCGCCACCCTCCTCAGGTTAGCTTCAGAGGACTCTCCGCCACCCTCCTCAGGTTAGCTTCAGTGGACTTTCCGCCACCCTCCTCAGGTTAGCTTCAGTGGACTCTTCGTTACCCTCCTCAGGGTTTTTCCTTGAAATCTATCAACTTTAAATGATAAGTCAATTTTATCAGGGTTTTTCCTTGAAATCTATCAACTTTAAATCAGTCAATCACAATATACTAATTTCATACCTAAAAACATTGTGGTAAGAAATAAGCTTAGATGCCTAATCTTAAATTAAATTTTATTAAAAACAAAAAACACTGTTATTAAATTCATTAGAAATTTCAAATAAAAACACCATAATCAATAGCATCAGGTAATTAATAGTGACAGATGAAAGTTATTTATTGAAATTTCGAATACAATCGCCTGATTGATGAACAATTATAAAAAATTGGCGGAAGGCTTGAAAGGATAAAACACGAATTCAGTATAGTTTACAGCAATTTCTAAAGCATGCAATATATATATTAAGAGGGAAGATTTATGACTGATAATAAAAATATATTTCTCAATATTTTGTGCACAACTGGCTTGCTTGAAGTATTAGATTGGACTTTATATAATTTTTCTATGACACTTGATGTAACATAATTTTTGCACTAGGCTATAAGTTTCATTGTCCACTAAAACTACTAGAATAGCATTCATGAGTAGTATAATTAGTAAAATTAGCAATAAATCAAACAAAATATCGCAATCCCAGCGTTTCTATTGTCGTCATACAAAAAATCGGTTTTATTATTGATAATTTCTAAGAAGAGAGCCACAACGACAACACGGTCATCAGAGGTGTTGGCAGAGAAAGTGCATTAAGCACGTCTCAAAATGATCCTTGGATGGAGCATTCCGCAGGCCGTGTCGTTCGCTTGGATAAATCTGAAAAAATTGCATTTAGTGACATTTTAATAGAGATTTTGATAGCTCATCAAAATACGTGTAGAAAAAAGATTTTTTTAATTACATGCATTTAAGACTTGTATTGTACTAGACAGAGAAGAGTGGAGAAGATAGGAGAAAAAATGAGAGAAAAGGAGAGGAGAGGAGAGGAAAGAAGAGGGGAGAGGAAAGAAGAAGAGAGAAGAGAGGAGCGAAAAGGAGAGAGGAGGAGAGAAGAGGAAGAGGAGAGAGTAGAGAGGAGACAGAGGAGAGAGAGAAAAGAGGAGTGGAGAGAGAGAGAGAGGGAGAGAGGGAGAGAAGAGAGAGAGAGAGAGAGAGAGAGAGAGAGAGAGAGAGAGGAGAGAGAGAGAGAGAGAGAGGAGAGAGAGAGAGAGAGAGGGAGAGAGAGAGAGAGAGAGAGAGAGAGAGAGAGAGAGAGAGAGAGAGGAGAGCGCCTCCAATCTCAGGCACTGACACGGTGAAAAGGACTGAAATAAGTCAATTTTATTTGAGTAGCGATGTTTCGAAATTATTAAATTTCTTCGTCAGGGCTGTAGGCGAGTGAGAAAGAAAAGAGGAGTGGAGAGGAGAGAGAGAGAGAGAGAGAGAGAGAGAGAGAGAGAGAGAGAGAGAGAGAGAGAGAAGAGAGAGATGAGAGAGAGGAGAGAGGAGAGGAGAGAGGAGGGGAGAGAGAGGAGAAGTGGAGAGGAGAGAGAGGAGAGGGATGAGTCGAGGAGAGAAGAGAGAGAGGAGAGGAGAGGGTACCTCTGATTCAGATGTACACAAGTAAAACAGACCAAAAAAACACTCACCAACAGATTATAAGGCTTCTTAGCTAGTACAAGCTTATCCAAGAGCTTAGCGGTGTGATAATAGTGCACATTCTCATCAATACTACCGTGCACAACAAGTAAGCGATTGGCGTCGCCAGGAAATCCGCTAGCTTTATTTGCTCCGATAACACTTGACGCTTCGTAGCAACCGCCGGGCCCGTCTGGCAGGCCCATGTAGCGCTCAGTGTAGGCGGTGTCGTACAGCTCCCACTCGGTGACCGGGGCTCCGGCCACGCCTAGCCTATAAATATTGTTAAAGTCTCGCATGCCAATCAGGGTCAGGTAGCCGCCGTAGCTCCAACCGAACAGGCCAACTCGATTTAAATCGATGCAGCCGAATTTTTTGGCGGCAAACTCCAAACCGGCCACTTGATCTGGCAACTCTAAGCTGCCCATTTTGTGCCGAATCTCGGCGGCAAAATCGCGGCCGCGATTCTCCGAGCCGCGATTGTCTACTATGAGTACGCAGAAGCCAAAATAGCAGGCTTTTGTGACGCGATGGAAGCTGAAACTGTTTTAAAAGACAGGTAGGCATGCACAAGCTACTATTAGTAGTTTTAACGTGTAGGGCAATTAATAATTGTGATTTATATTCAAAAAACGCGAAACAAAAAAACTGCCCGTTTGAATGACCTTTAATGTACACTCATTTCTATTCTCGTAGACCCGAATTAAATCAGGTCAATCAAATGTACACTCATTTCTCTATTCTCGTAGACCCGAATTAAATCAGGCCAATCAAATGTACACTCATTTCTATTCTCGTAGACCCCAATTAAATCAGGCCAATCAAATGTACACTCATTTCTATTCTCTTAGACCCCAATTAAATCAGGCCAATCAAATGAACACTCATTTCTATTCTAGATCCCAATTAAATTAGACCTATCAAATGTACACTGATAAACAAATAAAGCAATAAAAAACTCTCACCCAACAAAGGCGTTAGTAACTAATTGAACATGCGGCCCTCCATAAATGTACTGCAGCGTTGGATATTGCCTACCAGGAACACAGTTAAACGGCTTGAATAGCAAGCCGTACAGGGTCTGACCACCGGGTCCAGTGAATTGAAAATACTCCGGTTGTAAAAAGAAATTATCGCAGCCAATAGCTTTAGTCAGGAGGCTTATTGCTGGTAGGTTGGCAGTTTTAAGGCTGCACAGTCGAGCTTCTGGCGAATGCTGCGAACAGTGCACAGTTAGCAGGGCTACACCTTGCTCAGGAAAGGCTAAGCCTGAGCAGGTTTTCGGCAAACCGGAAGAATTAGATGAGCTACTACTACTATTGAAGACATTGTGAGCAGTAGTTAGGATCTCAATGCGACTGGAGCTCTCGTGATTAGCCAAATAGTTAACTCGGCAAAGTTGAACGCATCTAAATATGGCAATTTTGATGAATTATTAAATAATTAAAATTTCAGCTTAAATTTTACTAAGTACTAACCGCGACCGATTCTGCTTAACTCTTGCTTACGTAATAAATTCTCTTTTCTCTCATATCATCAGTAAGACTGTCTAGATCCTAACCTAAACCATCAGATCATAATCGAAGCATCAACCCCTTAGGGGTGCCGCAGCCCAGTGGTCTAGCGTGGCGCTCTGGTGTGCCAGCGGCCCAGGCTCGATTCCAAGTGCAGTCAGATTAATTTGCGGCTAAATTGGAATCTCGGCCTGGCTCTGCTCGTGTAATTAACGCCCAGCTTGAGGGCCAACCCCCAAGGCACAGTGAAGTGTACATGCCTAACGATAAATAAAGTTAGGGCCGCTGTACACTCCTGTGTGAGTGTGTGCCTGCTCAGGGGAGTCGGCGGAATGAACCCCTGTCTCGAATAAAAAGAGCATCAACCCTTACTCTAACCTTAATCCTAATCTAAATCGTTGACAGCCGGCTAAAACAGAATACCAAAAGCAGCATAAACATCACAGTATCAAATAAGAATTCCAAGCACCTAGGATCAACGCGGGTACTATTAAAGTACAGCCATCCGTTAGCCACATCAACAGACAGGTGATCAGGTTGCACCTGCCAATCACCAAACGTTAATTGTCGCCTAACAACTTTAGCCTGCGAATCGCCGGGCAACCAACAGCAGGTCACGTGATACAGGTGCCGGTATCCGGTCTCTTCGCTAGCCCAGATCAGCTCAAATCGTCGATCGGTAACTAGCAGGGGTTGGATTAACTCGTGCACCTCAATCCAACGATCCGACGGTGCAGATTCTTCTAGTAGACAAATAGAAAACCCGCTGTCGGGATAGTAAGCCAACAGACGAAGTAGATCCTGTCTACGATTCATCGATTGAGCTAGCAACGCTTCGCCGCTTTGAGTCCAATCGATTCTAACCAGATACTCGTCCAGTTGAAGCTGATCGACAGGTCGATTAGTGCAAACTAAAGTACCTGCGTCAGCGCATCGGCTAACGCTGACGTTAACAAGACTCGATACGGCATTCGGGGTGCCGGCTCTAGGATATGAGAAACTGTCTGTCTCCAGGCCACCTTTCAATGGGTCGACAATTTTAATCGATTCAACGCTTGATTCGTCCACAACTTCAATAATCAAATCTTGGCTAGTAGGATTTGCTTCATCACCGACTGGTCGCCACCAGAAACCGTGGAATCGATCGAATTCCTCTTGAACTGCGAATGGAGGCAAACCGGCCGAGATTGTCTTCGTCTCGGCTGGCAGGGTGTACGCCTGCGGCACATGGCGAATGGTTGGCGATGTACTTTTAATGATGTGTACTTTCAGTTTCATTTATTTAATATGTATTCACGTTACATCGGCTCATTTTTATTCCTCTGTCTTGTCATTACTTTTCTTTAATCCCCTACCACCCTATATCTCTAACCCCCTACCTACCTGTCTAGATCTCTAATCTCCTACCTGTCTATATCTCTAATCCTCTACCTGTCTAGATCTCTAATCTCCTACCTGTCTACATCTCTAATCCCCTACCTGTCTAGATCTCTAATCCCCTACCTGTCTAGATCTCTAATCTCCTACCTGTCTAGATCTCTAATCCCCTACCTGTCTAGATCTCTAATCTCCTACCTGTCTAGATCTCTAATCCTTTACCTGTCTAGATCTCTAATCCCCTACCTGTCTAGATCTCTAATCCCCTAACTGTCTAGATCTCTAACCCTTTACCTGTCTAGATCTCTAATCCCCTACCTGTCTAGATCTCTAATCCCCTACCTGTCTAGATCTCTAATCCTTTACCTGTCTAGATCTCTAATCCCCTACCTGTCTAGATCTCTAATCCTCTACCTGTCTAGATCTTTAATCCGCTACCCGCATACCCATATCACCCTTAAACACATACAATCAATAAAAAACTGAATTCGAAACTCACAGCAAGAATCTGTTTGCTATCGAAACAGATGCAATAAACAGTTCGCTCAGCAGCATAAGCCGCTATCCTGGGATCGCTTGGACACAACGCCAAATTCAATGGCGTATGCGGCGCCTCAATACCTTTAGGCTGAACATCTTCAGCACTGTTGGACACAGACGGATTGTCAACTAAATGACAGACAAAATTTTGATAAGCAAACACGATAGTGCCGCTATTTGGATCCAGGTCGTAATCGACAATACCAGTAGAGAACGATCGTTTCCGTTCTTGCAACAGCTCTTCTTCACGGGACAGGCCTCTATTACCCGAAGAGGATAATAATTGGCTTTTAATAGTTAGCAGATTAACCAACTGTTTGTGACGATTAGTGGCCGGATCGGAACAATAGTCCGGATCCACATCGACGTACCACAACGTCTGGCCAAGGAAGTTATTAGCTACTAAATAGTAGAATCGAACCAACGACCTACCAGTAGTTGGGTCGCTGTAGTTACGAGCTCTTGGCTTAGCAACGCTTCGCCAAGCGTATTGGCTGAGTTTGGCTCGCATTGCGCTCAACAGGCGGCCAATCTGGTGAGTAGTATGTGAGAATAGTACTGTTGGGATACTGAAGATGTCTTGCAATTCCATTCTGAGTAATCATGGAATCACGTGATCTATAATTCTAGAAATTTCTTTTGCATTCTATGTTATGTATATTTAAACAGAGACGCTTGTCATTAACCACTTCAGTCTTGCTTTATTAAGACCACTGAGGCATATATACTTAGCATACGGTTCAGCCATAATGTACATTAGCCACTGAAATGTACAAGGCAGATTTAGGCTGGAAAACAACCGAGGAAGGTAATAAAAATTGGGTGGCGGGGCAGGGGTTCTGTGTGGAGTTTGAGGGTTTAAGCTGGGGGGGGGGGGGGTAGAAGCCAATAAATGAGTCTTATCTTAAAAATACATTAAAATGCTTTAGTTTAACTTACTACTGAACTGAAAGTAGCTTGCACGCAAATGTGCTGAGTGGCCCATCTAGTTAATCTAGCATCTGTGATTAAGACTAAATCACGATTTTACCATAGACAGTAGAACAAAAAATACAATCTACTGCCATCCAATAAAAATCGGTAGTCTGCTAAGTACACACAAAAATAGACAGATAATAAATTAAAACTATAAGCCAACCTGTTCAAATCCGAATCGTCCATCTGGTTGCAGTTGCTCTTCCTGTTTGAGTAGATTGGCCCATTGTGTGGTCCAATCTACTGATGCAGCGGCTGCTGCCGGGCCGAACGACGGCCCACTACTAACAGGTGTCTCAGGTATCGATCCACTTATAGGCTGCGACATGCTACTACTACTACTAGAAGTAGCATTAGTAGTAGAGTCTGACATAGCCTTCCTTAGGTTTCTTTGAAAAAAATCGATAGGAAAAGCGTAAAAACCAGAAATGGCCAGCAGAAGTGTTTTTAATTAAAATACGTCCTACATCTGTAAAGCTTATGCTTGATTCAAAGCTTCCAGCTAACCGCGAGAATCTGTGCTTAACTTTAGTTAGGTTAGTTGGATAGAAGCAGGAGGCTGTGAGCACCCTGGAGCACTTTAAGCGACATTGTCACTCAACCGGCGAGAGGCATTGCTGCCCATTCCACCGACTCCCCTGAGCAGGCACACAAGCGCGCGGATACTTCCGCAGTCATACGCACAGGCACACACAGGAGTGTACAGCGGCCCTAACTTTATTTATCGTTAGGCATGTACACTTCACTGTGCCTTGGGGGTTGGCCCTCAAGCTGGGCGTTAATTGCACGAGCAGAGCCAAGCTGAGATTCCAATTCAGCCCCAAATTAATGCGACTGCACTTGGAATCGAGCCTGGGCCGCTGGCACATCAAAGCGCCGCGCTGGACCACTGGGCTACGGCACTTTAACAATGACATAAAGATAATAAAAAAGAATAAAGACTGAAAATAATTTTTTTATTTTCATTTGACTCGAAAAAAATCTCCTTTTAAATTAAACTGTAATGTTCTTTCAATTACAACAACGCAAAAGACAAATCTTATAATCCTTGAGCAGTGAAAATGTAACGTTGAACAGGTAGATACATTTTAGTTGATAAAATCTGACAAAACTTAAACGTCAAGATATAATTTATCAAGCTTTAGCGTCAGATTTATATTGCAATTTTTCGAACAATTAAAATACAAAATAACATAACTGGGAATGGAAAAAAGAAATCCAACAACATGGAGACTCGATAAAAAATGTTAAATCATTTTTACACTTTTAATAATCATGTTTTTGAAGGTGGTAAGTGGAACAAAAAATATGAAACCAGGTTTTTCATCATATACATTTATATATATATAAATTGTGCATATGTATTATAGATATTTATCATATGATATTGAGTCGGGTACACAGCTAAATTTTACCCCAGTTTTACTCCAAAAGACAAAACAAAATACTCGTATAAACAAGTCAAAGCAACAAGTTGTTGCTTTTTATTCAACTAAGCCAAACAAATAATGACGCACTACTGCCAAAGTGTACATCAGTTTAGTCAGTAATAACAACAAAGAAATCTTTAATGCTGCTCATAAAGTAGTATGTAGTGTAAACGAAAAACGGTTTATAAAAAATTAAATTTATACAACTTTGGCGCAATAAACAAAGTATAGGATATAAACAAAAATTGATTTAAAAAGGAACTACATTAATAGTAGTATCATGTGTATACGCTTAAATATCTTAGACGCTAGTCAATAAAATGATAATTAAAACACAATACACAAAAATAGAGCTACAACTAGATATTAAAGAAGCTACAAAGAATTTAAAGCTAATTCTTAGTCGAATTGACTCAATTATTAAAATCAATAAAGCTACCAGAGCTTAAAATTGAGCGCGATAAAAAAATTAACTAAACAAAAAGTAAACAGTTTAAAAATACTATAATAAATAGTAATTTTGTAATTCACGAAGTAATAATTCTCGATAATTTAATTTAACACCATCAAGTTAGATCCTTTGACTTTTGAAGAGGTAGAAAGGGCGATTCTTGAAGGTGTGAGGGCGATTCTTGAAGGCGTGAGGGCGATTATTTAAGGTGTGAGGGCGATTATTTAAGGTGTGAGGGCGATTATTTAAGGTGTGAGGGCGATTATTTAAGGTGTGAGGGCGATTATTTAAGGTGTGAGGGCGATTATTTAAGGTGTGAGGGCGATTCTCTAAGGTGTGAGGGCGATTATTTAAGGTGTGAGGGCGATTATTTAAGGTGTGAGGGCGATTATTTAAGGTGTGAGGGCGATTATTTAAGGTGTGAGGGCGATTATTTAAGGTGTGAGGGCGATACTTAAAATCAAATTGTGCAAGAATTTGCAAGACACAAATGGTAAACAATCGGAATTAACAGTTAAAACAGGTTGGGTCTGAACTCTGGCGTGTAAGAAGTTCACTTTAAAAAAAAGATGCCAAATCACGTCGTTGGAAATTTTCTACAAGCAATACCATCTTTGTCGCTGCCGGGACCTAATCTGCACTCGGCGATGGAGACCCACCGATTCAACTGGCTGGAGCATCGAATAGCCGCCAGTGTCTGCTGCAGCCAAGTCCAATAGCTGCCGGACGGATAGTCAACAACCACAGTATCGTTTCGAGCTATGGAATCGATTAATCCAGTCGCGCTTTTGATTAACTCTGGCGAGGCGAACTGTTTCATAGGCATGTCCGCCGAATGTGCAATAGTTTGCAAAATGCCTTGTTCAGATTCGGTGATTGGATCGCTGTGTAGAGTGTGCGCTTCTGCTGTACTACTATCAGCTAAGTAGTCAACGTGTGTCAGCACAAAATCCGATAGTGTCAGGCGACCATTTTCGCCAATTAGTTCAATGGTGTGGGAATACCTTTTGAAAAGCGAAATTGAAAACAAATAACAACGCTAACTTTTGTACTAAACAGTAGTGTGATCAGTAGAGCGTAAAGAAAAACAAGCTATTTTAAATTGACCACTATGTGTACACTATCCTTTCCTAGAATACTTCCAAATGGACAGTCCTTTCGAACCCCAATGTACAGTTTTTCTAACCCCAAAAATGTACACTGTCCTTTCTAACCCATATATGTACATTTTTCGTTTTAAATAATTGAGTAAAAAGTTTTCTTTTTAAATCCCAGAAGTGCACTGTTTTCAAACCCGCAAAGCAATAAACAATATATCAAACAAATTACAAGTGCTCTCACCCGTTAAATAGCGAGTCTAACCAAACATGCACCCAGCAACCGCCAGCTAATTGCAAATCAAAACTGGCTACTTGGTCGACTCCAATACGCCTAATTTCGTCAATTTGACTGGACCGAGATTGACAGGTTAATAAATGACCGGAAGCGCTTATTACTTCGTAGGTTAGCGGAGCACGACCTGCCAATGAAGCTGCGGCCGCGGCAGGGGCCAGATAGTGAACAAGATCGACTGCTATGGCGCCGTAGTAGGCTAGAACTCCGCCGCCCATATCCGGATCGCATGTCCAATCGTAACTGCAATTAATAATTCAGCGCTTGGATTTAGCAGTGAGGTGGGCTGCGAAGGGGTAGAGAAGGAAGCATCGTGTACATTGGGAGTGAGGTGGGCTGCGAGGGGGTAGAGAAGGAAGCATGGTGTACATTGGGAGTGAGGTGGGCTGCGAGGGGGTAGAGAAGGAAGCATGGTGTACATTGGGAGTGAGGTGGGCTGCGAGGGGGTAAAGAAGCAAGCATGGTGTACATTGGGAGCGAGGTGGGCTGCGAGGGGGTAGAGAAGCAAGCATTATGTGTACATTAAGCGGCAGAGAGGAAAGCATCACGTGTACATTAGGAGTGAGGCGGGCAAGTTAATCGACGAATAATAAAAGACAATAAAATAATAAATAACTACCAACCGTTCCCCAATAAGCTTTGGATAGCGCAAATTAATATTTATAACTTGTAATTGGCCAATTAAACCGGTGGATAGGCGAGATCGCATGCACTGCACAGATGGTAGGTAGCGATAAGAGCAGCCAACTGCTACAGTATCTAATACGCGATATGGTGGCGGCGGCGGAGGCCAGAGTCTAACGGCTAGGCTCCCTGAATAAAGTTCAGTATGATAATAAATTGATTGTGAGACAGCGTTAAACACTCGTGACTGAGTTAAATAACTATCATAAACCAATAACCTCAAAAAGCTCTTTGGAATAAATTTCAAATAGACTAGATAGATAAGAATGTACTCTATCATTACAAAGTTGGGTGTCAAATAGTTCAAGTAAAAAAAATTTTTAAGACTTCTTATGGAATCGTCAAAATGAGTAATCTGCAAACATGGAGTATGCAGACGTCTGCAACTTTTTTGGTCTGAGAGGCCCAACAATGTTAATTGTAACGTCGGGATAATGGTATTATGTTAAGCGCTAAAGATCGATGTAAATTGTACAGATTAGGATTACTACTCCAGCTCCACCAACTTCGTTCGCACCTGTCTCTTTAGCCAGCTTAGCCAATCCAATTTGTACTCGTTCACCGCGACAGCATAGCAACAGAAGCGACACTTCGGTTCGGCTAGCAAGCGCCGCAGGATCGCCACCCACGACAACGGTGAAATTGTCTTCATCTAGCTGGTGTTCTTTGCTAGTCCAGTCGCCGCTGCTACTACTACTGCTGGACAGTAGTAGAGACGATTGCGGCAATATGCATTCCCGTTTAAGAAAGCCTTCTAACGCAGTCCGCTCTGATTCGTCCGAAGTCCAACAGCCAACCAGACGGAATGGACGTCGTCGCTGATTATTATTAGCATTATTATTATTAACCTTACTAATACTATGATTATTTAAACAAATTTGACGCAAAGCGCAAGCAGCAAACGGCGAGAAACCGAACAGGCCGACGCCAATTGGTCGAAACGACGCTGGCGAAGTAATCCGATCATTGTCATCGTTAGCTTCATTGTCAGCAAGATCATTATGATCGTTACAAATGCTTTCATTGTCAATAGTTGCCATGCTTGATTCAACTGCTAGCGACGCTGCAGCTGTGGCGTCGTCGGCCGATTGAAGCAAATCTGACATTTGTTTTAAGCGCAATTTTCAACACGGCTAATTTCACTTAAAGTGACCAGTTGCACGTCTGCAACTTGAGCAGCTCACGTATGATGCGGGGTCAAGATTTATTGATTTAAAAATACCGGAGTCTGAAATACAAAAATCATATACGATTTAATATAAATTATAGCTGTCAATACTCGTCATACGTTGGAATTCAGATGACTAGGAATATAAGTACATTGACAGTGAGGGGGGCAACAAGGGCATAGAGAAGAAGACATCGTCTGTACATTGAGTGAGGTGGGCCGCGGGGGTAGAGAAGTAAGCATCGTGCGTACATTGAGAGAGAGGTGGGCAGGGAGGGGTAGAGAAGCAAGCATCGTGCGTACATTGGGAAGAGGTGGGCCGCGGGGGTAGAGAAGCAAGCATCGTGCGTACATTGGGAAGAGGTGGGCCGCGGGGGTAGAGAAGCAAGCATCGTGCCTACATTGGGAGAGAGGTGGGCAGAGAGTGGGTAGAGAAGCAAGCATCGTGCGTACATTGGGAGTGAGGGAGTGGGGTGGGCCGTGGAGATAAAGAAGCAAGCATCCTTTTATTTCCTTTCAAAACACCCTGAACATAAATAAACAAACAATGCTCCATACTTTAATTAATAGATGTTGTGTCATTCATTTTTGTTTCGAGAACTTGGGCAATTAACGAAACGAGAGCAAAAAGCAGTTAAGGGAGAATTTTATGGGAAGCAGGTAAACTCGGAGTAGAAACTGTAGATAGCAAAATAGAATTTCTACAAACACATCGCTGAATCGATTAACTTCTGAAGAATATCGAGTATTTTTTAGATTGTTTGACTTAAAAATATACAGGCACCACTGCACAAGACAAACTGTACACAATAAGTTAATAAGACACATTAACTTACGTGGAGCTGAGAGTCGAAACAGAATCTATAGATGTTATTATATCTTCTCAGATAGGTCTTACAATTTTATAAAAGTTTAAGTTGGACTTTTTTAAAATCAATTTAAATATTTGGCGGCAAAAAGTGAGTAAACAAAAAACACTTTTGTGCTGACGAAACAGAAAAAAAACTTAAAAGCACAATTACTAACAAGTTTATCTCACTATATTTAATAATACTTACACAACGGCTGGACTATGCCTTGTGTATAAAATAATTAAGAACGATGCAGATATAACTGGAATAAATATACAGTAAATTCGACATAACAAAAGATATAATGAATCGTTTTAACCGATTGTGCGGTGGAATGCCAGAAATATTTTCGTTACAACAATATTTTGAAGTTGAATAAATCGGTATCAAATTACGTTATTTAATTTGACATATTAATAACATAACATAGGCCCTACTCAAGGCAATAGTCACGAAAGAATAATTTGCCATCTAGAGTAAATAATTTTAATCAGAAGCACACACACAAAAAGACCTGGATATATAAATTTGCGATTATAGTTTGAAAAATAACTTATCAACAACACTTGAGCGTTGTTTTGTTTTTGAGTTATGACTGCAAAAAAACACACAGAAGATAGTTAAGTTACGTTATGCCCGAAAAACAATAAGTGCTGGGTTATTAACTTAACAAGTAGCCCGTAAAAATAATAATTGATCCCACCTACCCGATTGGGCCAGATGTGCAACCGACAGCTAGATGTACTGGAGCAATGCAGAGTTAAGGACAATGCTCAAGGACACAAATTGTTCCAGTAGCATCGGAAAACGAACCCCCGACGTTGAAGTCGTGAGTTCGACGCCCTAACCACTAGGCTACAGCCCCAAATTTCTCCCTGTAGAAGTAGTCATTTCTTGCATATTTCATAAACCGTAAACACTTATTCTTTGTCGAGCTCATGTAAACAAAAAAATTCAGATTTTGATAAGTCATGACTTAACAAATTGAGCAGCATATCAATTAAAATGTTTAATTGTCATTACATCAACTCGGACTGAACAGAAAGCACGAAGAAAAAACACATTTTGATTCTATTTTGTCATTCGAGCCGAGCTGGGATAATTTATGAAGACGTCAATTTATTTTTGGCAAATCAATTAGTCTGCAAGTTCAACAATGTGCCAATTCACAATGTACTTCACGGATCACTGCGTGTCAGGAATTTTCGAACTAGACGACAGATCGCTACGAATGTAGACGAGCACATAAGCAGATTTGGCTACCAGCTCGTCTCTAGTGACGCATTTGTGCACGTTACAATCATCGTAGTAGTACCAAGCGTTTGAGGGTTTATGAAACGCCGTAGCAGTGTAGTGACCGGCGCCCAATCCGCCAAAGTGATGAGCCACAGCTAGCAGATTATACTTGGCCGACTGGCCATAATCCGGTTGGATAATCCACTGGCGCAGGTCTAAATTCTCAACCGGATAGTCCACTTTCGTGTCAATTTTGCTTCGATAATGCCGCTCGTAGCTGAATCGTTTCAGATGGCAGACCAACACTGGCGGCAGGCTCCATAAGTCGATCTTTTTTGTGGCGCATTGGAATCGTTTACAATTCGGACAATGCCAGGCATCCTTTTTGCCCAGCGTTTCAATATCAGTGTACAGTTTCAGACAGTCGTCAAGGCTGACGCACTTTTCGGCTTCGAGAGAATCGCTTGCGCTGGGATGGATCTGCGGTAGGATAGAGTTAAAACATTAAGGTAAATCTACGGAAATGGATTTTAAATTTAGCTTTAGGTAACCTGCTTAAGCTTGTATCGCATTCTTCTGCAAACAAACTTGAACAAAATGAATGACATCAACTACTTAGGAGGTCGTAGCTAGCGCCAGCGACCCAGGCTCGATTCAAAATGCATTAATTTACATTGTAAATTGTAATGTACTACATGAAAATTGGAATCTCGGCTTGGCTCTGCTCGTACAATTTAACGCCCAGCTTACCCGCCTAACGAAGTGTACATGCCTAACGATAAATAAAGTTAAAGCAACTATACACTAGCAAAGCAAAGAATACAAATTTCACTCACCTCTTCGGTCTTAGCTGCGGCATCGTCGTAGAAAAGACGCTTATTTAAACTGTTCAATGACACCCAGATGTAGCTGTACTCGGATGGCAGTACGGCGCCAACTTCGTCCGGGTCCATTAGCATTGCAGTGTCGCGAACAAAAGTACCGCTACGCGAGGCATACAAAGTGTAAGGCGGCGGTTCAACCTGCCGATCTGGGGCGTCCTGATGCCACCAATTCTTGTACGTGTCCGGCTCAGCCAAACGTTTGGATGGATTATCTAGGAAACGGCTACAGCGTTCGGCTATGGCACTACGCACGGCAGACTGCAGCACGCTGCCATCGTTAACTACTGAAAGTGCAACGGCACCTGACTCGGTTGCGTTTTCGTCGTCTTCTTGCGGAGGAGCGGCCTTGTCCATGTCCAATTCAAGCAGCATTGGCGTACCAAAGTACATAGTTGCAGCATAGGACGCTCGAGAGGCCAGAGCTTCATCAAGAAAATAGACATATTTGAAACGAATTGGCGAGGTATTCGATTCTGTTTCGAATGGTTCGCGCAGTTCAAAAGCGTAGAATTGGCCACGATCGCTAATATGCGAGTAAGTGTCGTTGGTGACTAAAAAACGGTGAAACTTGTGATAGTAGACTTCGCCGATTAATATACGATTTTTCGGTAGTTGAAACATCTCACTAAGGCCTTGATAGGCTAGAGCCATGGTGCCGTCGGGCGGCAGTGTCAGCTTGCACTTTACAGGCGGCAAGTTTGGATCGAGTCTCACAAAGTGGAACGTAAAACAGTGCTGATCTTGCGGCAGCGGCAAGCTTAAGTAGCAGAACGGATCAAAGGTGACACTAACATTTTCGCATTCCGGACAGATAAGTGTCGATTTGAGCTGTCCGTGGAATAGATCAACAATAATAGAATCGTTTCGTAGCTTATAGTTTTGCCAGGCTTCCTCAGCAACCACGGCGTCAGGTCGATTGTCAGCTTCCTTTATCTCTATGTAAGGCTTAGAGATAATTCGATTCAGATCCTCGTGTAGGCCGTCAAGCATAAAGGCCATCACTTCTTGACCGTCGTGCTGTTGAAAGCCGGAAAATTGAGGAGCAAATTCGCTTAACGTAGCTTTGAAATCGCGAGGCGCGAGATAGGAAAACTTGCCCGACCACAAATTGGCAATTAGGGCGGCATACGCTTTGGCAATCTCGCCGCGCATGCCCAACGGATTTGTGCAGTTCAACTCGCTGCGCCATTTATCGGACAGCATGTATTCAGTAAGAATTGGCACATTGCTTAGACACTGTAGAGTCGAACTCATAAAACAAGTGTTGCCCATGTTAACAAGGCCGCACAGACCTGGCGTTGTTGGCGTAGAATGACTTTGCCAAGAAGTGGAAGTGTTAGAAGTTGAAGCGATCGATGGTGGAGCCGGAGGTCCTAGTGGAATTGCGGCACCAGACTGAGGCGCCGGCGTCTGATCTGGCAGCTGAGGGCCGCTGATTCGGAACTCCTCGAATGGCCGCGAAAATGTACCATCCTCCAGATTTGGGAGTTCCATCAGAATCAGATCGTTTGACTTCACGTATCCGTCTAAATAGTCGTCTGGCAACTTTAGAATTGGTTCAACGAGACCGGCACTGTAACCGCCGGAAGATAGCCAGAGTCGCAGGTCCGAGGACTTCTGACGCTCCGTCAAGGACAAGGCCTCTCTGGCGCGTTCGGCCACGTCGCCAAATGTGGCCGATTTGGAAAACTGACAAGAAACTGTTCCTAGGCCATTTTCATTATCCAAGAGGCCGATTTCGATAGTGAGTTGGTAGACTTCGATTTCTAGAATTTTTCGTTCGCTACCACGACATATGACGCTACGAGTGATAGGCTCTTGTCCGGGCGCCAGCTCGTAGTATTCGACTAGCATTGTCCAAGCGTCGCCTCTTAACAGCATATAGTCCTGTTCATTCATTAACTTTGGCTTAAGATCTCCATTTACGTCTAAAATGTCAGAATTATCAATGTAACCAGGAAAGTAGGCCTCTTTGCCTAAGTATTTTTCTTCGTATTTACGATAACCAACATATTGTTGCCAGCGCCTGAACCAAGCCATAGAAAGCACGTGCCATTCTTGACCGAGGACTAAACTGGAACCCCGGCACTTTTTCACAGCATCCCTCTGCCTCTTTAGACAAGAAATCATTGGATCATCAGTCGGGGGATTCACACTTTTTGATGCATTTGACGTCGATAAAGGCTTTGGTTTAGTAGATTCTACCTTGGCGCTCGTAGATTGAGATGAAGAGTGACAAACTTCCATTGGCGTTTCGCCATTATTTTGAGCGACAGGTGTATTACTGCCTTCGGTATCCATGGCTACACTCTGGTCATGATTATCCTGCTGACTTTTCTGTTGGTGATTACCAATGTGTTGGCTGTCTTTTACTTCAGATGATTTTGAAAGAGAAGAAATCGAGTCTTCATTGTCGCGCAGAACGCTGTCAACAGTCATGCCTTCTTCTCTCTAACTATACCAGACACCTTAAGCAAAGCGTGTTCTAAAGCCGTTTCTCGCTGTAGATCTGCTAATGTAAACACTGCAATGTAAACAATTTTTTGAATAAGTAACAATTTGCAGAAGTTTAAAGAGCTAACTGGTAAAACATTCTAGCCAGTCTTAAATAGTTAAATAGCAGTAACTGAAACTTAAACAGCGGTGCTATTTTATTATTAAAGATTGGTAAACTAACATACAGGCTCCTGATTAAACGGTGACTGCAATAAGGCCTGCTCTATAAGATTCGGAATGACTATCTTAGATTATCATAGATATTTATTTAGCTGATAAAAATAGACTCAGGGCATTAAGAAACAAAACTCAAAGAATGCTGGTTCTTGTATAGTGTATGTATTTTGTACAATAGAATGTACATTTATAAGCACTACATCATCGCGAAGACAATGAGCAACTCACGGATTACTTAGAAAATGGCTACTTTTTAATAAATTTGAAAATGCATTATTACATCCAACTGGCAGTATCACAATTGAAGCAATACCTTAGCTACTACTAAATTTCGGAAGTCAAACTGATTGATTCGCGCTGTTTCTATTTTAAGTCACCGAAGGATTAAGTGGATCAGAAGTCGACATAAAAGTAGAGAAGAGATACGATTGAAAAGGGGAGAGAGGATACAGAAGAGAGAAGAAAGCCGAGAAGAGACATGCACACTGAGCGGGCTTTTATTGCTATTGAGCAGTCTCCAAAGGACCTGAGAGCCGGGTAGAGAGGCCTCGCGGGCTGCATATGGCCTATGGCCTGGAGTTTGCCAACTCCTGAAGTAGATTACACGTGTCTAGTAGAATCCAACTGTAATACCCCAAAGTAAGGGACCAATAATAATAATAATTGATTACACCTGCGACCTGCCCCAATTGGGCCAGATGTACAACCGTATCGTATAGTATGGACCCGGTTAGGATTTCAAATCGAAATATCGATCACTTTTAATCTAAGTTTTATGGAAGCATATCGCAGAAGCTATGCACATCGGAAGCGGCAGTCTGACGCATTACATTAGACGGATACGTAACTAACAGGACGCCAGCTGACACGCGCACTAGTATTAATCCACCAGCTGGCGAGGACAGCTCGCTACTGGCGCAATCTAACAGTGGCGCACAATGAACAACTGACGCAGATTTCTCCAACGGTCGATACTGATGACTGCCCAATACTAAACGAGTATTTAACACTTTGGCATCAAATTTTGGCAAGCGATTGTAGCGAAATAGATTCAAGCACAATTGGCACAGCTCCTGGCTTGGCCGATGAGATGCCAGTGCTAAACGACCTTCAGCGTGGGCCAGCAGCCCGGATGGTTGTAGGATTAATGCGACACCGTCTATTCTACCGCGGCATAGTAGGTGTTGACGAATCTTCTGGCTCCAGGCCTGACAGTCTTCTGGTGGAGAGGTTAAACTCATTGGTGAAGGCAGAAATGTTTTCAAATTTGACAGGTAAGTTTCACCTTGTAAATCAATTCTGCGAAACAACCGTTAGGAATTAGTGTATGGGTCATGGCTTACACTGAAGGACTGGCATTGGGACTGGGTCATGGACTCATGGGTCACAGTGAATGACTGGCATTGGGACTGGGTCATGGGTCACAGTGAATGACTGGCATTGGGACTGGGTCATGGGTCACAGTGAATGACTGGCATTGGGACTGGGTCATGGGTCACAGTGAATGACTGGCATTGGGACTGGGTCATGGGTCACAGTGAATGACTGGCATTGGGACTGGGTCATGGGTCACAGTGAATGACTGGCATTGGGACTGGGTCATGGGTCACAGTGAATGACTGGCATTGGGACTGGGTCATGGGTCACAGTGAATGACTGGCATTGGGACTGGGTCATGGGTCACAGTGAATGACTGGCATTGGGACTGGGTCATGGGTCACAGTGAATGACTGGCATTGGGACTGGGTCATGGGTCACAGTGAATGACTGGCATTGGGACTGGGTCATGGGTCACAGTGAATGACTGGCATTGGGACTGGGTCATGGGTCACAGTGAATGACTGGCATTGGGACTTTGTGATGGGTCATAGCGTACACTGAAGGACTCACATTGGGACTGGGTCATAGGTCGTCATAGTTTACACTGAAGGACTGGTATTGGGACTTTGTCATGGGTCATAGCTTATACTGAAGGACTGGCATTGGGACTGGGTCATGGGTCACAGTGAATGACTGGCATTGGGACAGGGTCATGGGTCATAGGTCACAGTGATGACTGGCATTGGGACTGGATCATGCAATCATGGGTCACAGTGATGACTGGCATTGGGACTGGATCATGCCATCATGGGTCACAGTGAAGGACTGGCATTGGGACTGGGTCATGGGTCACAGTGAATGACTGGCATTGGGACAGGGTCATGGGTCATAGGTCACAGTGATGACTGGCATTGGGACTGGATCATGCAATCATGGGTCACAGTGATGACTGGCATTGGGACTGGGTCATGCCATCATGGGTCACAGTGAATGACTGGCATTGGGACTGGGTCACAGTCAATGACTGGCATTAGGACTGGATCATGGGTGATAGGATTGGCATTGTAAAATAATTGTTTTGATACAAATAAAGAAAAAATTCTACACGACAAGATCGCTAAAAGTTACGGCTCGTACAATCCAGAAAAAAAACAACCTTTGCTTTATTTTATTTTTCAGTATGCAGTCTTGGAAAAAGGCTATAATATAGTTTATTAGTAGGCATTAAAAGTCAAACAGAAATATCGATATAACTGTTTCAGGACGTACTTTAATTGCGAGATGACTTTTTTGTTTGAAATTTTATCCAGTAGCTGAGTTTCAAATAAAACAGAAAAAATAACTGCAACAAAATTAATTTACACAGGGCAATTTATTTCAAGCAAGGATACAATTGAACTAACTAATTTCATTTTAATATGCTACCGGGAAGAATGTTGGTGGGTGGTTTTGAATAAATATTAGCTCGTAATTGATTTGTCACTTTCTAACCCGGAAATTACGAGACACAGTATAACAAAATAAGTGTCCTAGTTAATGGTCGTTATTTAACACTTTGTTATTAAAATCAATGCAGAGACAAGTATTTAATTAGTTCGTCGTGTTCTTTAAATAAAATCGAAATGACGTCAGTTGATCCTGAAGGATAATTGAGTGAATTTAGATTAATTCTCAAGTCATATTTAGCAGAGCGACACGAATCTCATTTGTTTTTTTTTCAATAGAGTAGAGCGACAATAAGTTATTCAGTATCTTCCGTGTGTTTAATTAGAAGGCTTCGCATCTGCGCCTTTTTCCCCTGTGCCAGCCGCCGAAGCCGCAGTCTTGGCTGCTTGGGCATCTTTCGTTGCGCTACGATCGCCTTCAGCTTTCCAAGCCTGCCTATTGCGTGATTTATCAATAGCCGCGTCAACAAGGCCATTCAATTGGCCGCGCTCGCCCAGTATCTTCAACAGCTCCACTACCATGGGTATGTAATTGTGCCGCCGCCTGGCGTTCTCGCGTTTGTACCGAGCGATCTTCTCCTCTTCGTGGCTAATGGCCTCGGTTAATCGGCTAATCTCGGCGGCCGCGGCTTCAGTTAATCCGCCACTTTCGTCGCCGCCTTCGTCTAGGGCGGCGGTCATCGTATCCAACTGTTTCTGCAGTGCAGTCTTCCTGTCGGATATTACCGCTAGCAAAGTGAATCGCAGCTCCGAACTCGCATATCTTTGCATCCGTTTCCTAATCACCGGAATAGCGTGCTGCACCCATTCCTCAGTTGGTAGGCCGTCCGGTAGTCGGCCGTGATCGATCGGACCGCGTTTCAACCCGTCCAGTTCGTACAGCCGGCCATTGATTGGCACGTAGGCAATGAAATGCGACGCTTCGTCGCGTTCTCCAGCCAAGCTATTGTCAAATTCTAGCATAGTCTGCCTACTAAAACTATTGTGCACCTGGCGTATGAGCGGAGAATTAGCCAAGGCTAAGCCTTTAGTCTTCGAGTCGAAACTGGCGCTAAATGATTTCAAATTTTGCAAAGCGTCGCCCAATTCAACATCCTGATGCTGCACGTTAAGCAGCAAATTCACAATGGCCAGGGTGGCGCAAGCATTATTAACAACCTGATTAGCGAAGTAAATCTCTTCCTCTAGACGCGAGTCCAACACGATGCTCTCATCTGTATCCGTTGGCTGCTGTTCTTTTTCGCACATAAACAAAAATATGAGCCCGTGCAACGGTTTCAATTCGATTGAATCTTCCAGACTCCAGATTTCTTCAACTTCTACGCCTTTGCAGCCAAAACCGCGAATTAGTTCGGTGAATACGCCAGGATCGCTTTCGATTAGGCACCAGTCACTTTCGGACATTGCTAGAGTACAGTTTGCCCTTTAGGAGTTAATAGTTTTGTTGATTAAACTAGGCTTTGTTTGACTGCACTGATGGATAATGTTGTTCTCATGCATTATTTTGAAATTATTAATTAATATAAGTTATTAAATTAAGAAACAGTTTAAAATGGATTGAGCAGTGTCTAATGGGTCAGATGCCAACTGAACAATGAAACAGGTAATGCCTAACAGTAGTAAAGGATGTCCTTCTAACGTAACGGGGAATGAGGTCCTTGGTTAACGGTGAATGAGGTCATTGTTTAACGGTGAATGAGGTCCTTGGTTAACGGTGAATGAGGTCATTGTTTAACGGTAGATGAGGCCCTTGGTTAACAGTGAATGAGGTCCTTGGTTAACGGTGGTGAATGAGGTCCTTGGTTAACGGTGAATGAGGTCCTTGGTTAACGGTGGTGAATGAGGTCCTTGGTTAACGGTGAATGAGGTCCTTGGTTAACGGTGAATGAGGTCATTGTTTAACGGTGAATGAGGTCCTTGGTTAATGGTGAATGAGGTCATTGTTTAACGGGGAATGAGGTCCTTGATTAACGGTGAATGAGGTCCTTGGTTAACGGTGAATGAGGTCCTTGGTTAACGGTGGTGAATGAGGTCCTTGGTTAACGGTGAATGAGGTCCTTGGTTAACGGTGGTGAATGAGGTCCTTGGTTAACGGTGAATGAGGTCCTTGGTTAACGGTGAATGAGGTCATTGTTTAACGGTGAATGAGGTCCTTGGTTAACGGTGAATGAGGTCATTGTTTAACGGGGAATGAGGTCCTTGGTTAACGGTGAATGAGGTCCTTGGTTAACGGTGAATGAGGTCCTTGGTTAACGGTGGTGAATGAGGTCCGTGGTTAACGGTGGTGAATGAGGTCCTTGGTTAACGGTGGTGAATGAGGTCCTTGGTTAACGGTGGTGAATGAGGTCCTTGGTTAACGGTAGATGAGGCCCTTGGTTAACAGTGAATGAGGCCCTTGGTTAACAGTGAATGAGGTCCTTGGTTAACGGTGGTGAATGAGGTCCTTGGTTAACGGTGGTGAATGAGGTCATTGTTTAACGGTAGATGAGGCCCTTGGTTAACAGTGAATGAGGCCCTTGGTTAACAGTGAATGAGGTCCTTGGTTAACGGTGGTGAATGAGGTCCTTGGTTAACGGTGGTGAATGAGGTCCTTGGTTAACGGTGGTGAATGAGGTCCTTGGTTAACGGTGGTGAATGAGGTCCTTGGTTAACGGTGAATGAGGACCTAGCTAATCAGTGAATGAGGTTTTAATACTCAACAGCGAAATTCTAAAAAAAAGATTATATTATTTTTAAGTAAAAATCTGCTATTGATAAAATTTTATTTAATATTTATTTGTACACATACCATATTGACAGGACATGCATTTTCCAGCATAAATACAAATCAGTATTTCATATAATTAGAGAAATCAATAATTATGCAAGAGGCTAGACATATTGGAAAGTAATTAACGGCATTAGAGTGTCCACAGGTTAGACAAAATTTAATTCTTAAGCTTAATTTCGCAAATTTCGAATTCAATAAGTTTTGTTAAGCGTGCATTATTGGTCGCATCTTCAATTTTAGCCAGTCAGCTCGTCCAGTTTGGCTTGAATGTCTTCCAGCTGGAATGAGTGTTAAATCATTTTAGTTTTTTTCAGTAAGAGGCAGGGGAGGCTGTGTGCACCCTTTGGCGCACTTTAAGCGGACATTGTCACAGAACCGGCGACAAACATTGCTGCCCATTCCACCGACTCCCCTGAGCAGGCACACAAGCGCGCGGATACCTCGCACAGGTACACACTCACACAGGAGTGTACAGCAGCCCTAACTTTATTCATCTTTAGGCATGTACACTTCACTGTGCCTTGGGGGGTTGGCTCTCAAGGCCGTTAATTGCACGAGCAGAGCCAAGCCGAGATTCCAATTCAGCCCCAAATTAATGCGACTGCATTTGGAATCGAGCCTGGGCCGCTGGCACATCAAATCATAATATTTCCAGTTTTTTAAGAGAACCATACATATACACTACTATTACTAAGTAGCTGATCAGCTATTGTAGCAGAAAACAATTCACTCACCTTCAAATAGAACTGATACAATTCATCATGGTTAAACTCTACGGCGACGTGTTCCGCGTTCGGACCTCCCAGGGTCTGATTGTCGCGCAGCACAAAGTCAAGCGTAGCGATTGGTGTTCGGGTGTTAGCCTTGGAGCTCTGCGCCAGGGTAATACCCAGCTTCCAATTGATGTCGGACAATTCTTTCGGCGCAAATGAACGCGTTTTGAAAGCTTCAACAATGTCCTTGGCCGAGTTGGACCAGACTTCGGCAATTGCTCGACAGTGAGTCTCCGCTAGACCAGATTGAGCTAATTGTTGAGCTAGCTGATTCGGCTTAGTGATCGAGTAGGCCGCAGATTTGAGCACCTTTTGTTAAAATGGGAAGATTTATATTGCATACTTGTACAGTTTAATATTATTAATAATAATTGATTAAACCTGCCCTAATCGGGCCAGATGTGCAACCGACAGCTCAGCCGCAGCTATAGAGCAGCGCATCTGAAGGCTGCGTACGGCTGTTCAGTCCAAGGACTGGGGGGTCGCCACACAAACCCTCAATTACCCCAGCTAATGCTGGCACCCATTTTACAGCTGGGTGAACTGAAGCAATGCAGAGTTAAGTGTCTTGGTCGACTAAGGCCACAAATTGTTCCGAGTGAGTCGGGAATCGAACCTCTCCGACCTTTCAGTCGTGAGTCCAACACTCTAACCACTGGGTTACAGCCCCTGCCTTTCGAACATATACAAATAACAAATAATGTATAATATATAATATAATATAATGTATAACAAATAAATTAAAAAAACAGCACACTTCAATTTGATCGAATTTCAAATAGACAAGAGAATAGGACAGCAGTAGATGTAGAAATAGTCATCGCTAAAAAAATTTGCACTCACGTCAGCCAAGTAGCTAAGCAAGGAATTAAGATCGGCTCTGGTAATGCCAAGCACAGAGATCAGCTTCTCAGCTTCATCGTCGGAGAATACGGCGTCCACCGTGTCGTCCGAGGCTAGAGTTGGCACTAGTCGCGACAAAATCGCAGTCAGTCTCTTCTCTTCTAATGCATTGACTATCTCCATTGATGTAACAGAGGCATGAGTGCATATTGAATGACAATTAGGTAATGATGACGCAACAGTAGGGACTAGTGAATTTACTGCAATATACTTCAATGAAATTAGTGCTACATGTACCCTATAGTCATGAGGTGTCTTCTACCTTCAGATTAGTTACAGGGCCGCAATGCTACCCTATAGTCATGAGGTGTCTTCTACCTTCAGATTAGTTACAGGGCCGCAATGCTACCCTATACTCAATAGGCGTCTTCTACCTTCTGATAAGTTAAATGGCCTCAATGCTACCCTAGGTTCATTATGCGGCTTCTACCGTAATATTAGTTATATTAGATTAAGTCATTAGATTCTAAATTCAACTACTAATAGTAGCGCAAATCGAAAAAAAGTTGAAACAAAAGAGAAACGCTTTGAAATCTGTCTCAAGTCAGAATATGACAACAATTTTAATTATTACACAAAACTTTGGACAAACTATTTAATGTAGTAATCAAAAAAGAAACAAATCACATGCTAAAAAAACACATTTTAATAAAGCATAAGCTAAAGCGCAACTAGCTGTACACAAAAAACCATTTAAGAACGAAATTTAAACACCTTAATAATTTTGTTTTACAGAACTATTGTAATTTTTAGCTTCCCTAAAAATATCTCAACAGATATTAATTAACACAGCAGAATTAGCAAAATAGCGAAACAACCAGAGCCATTAAGGAACACACATAAGCAAAATGACTACTTTATATAGCAGATTAATTGAAGTGGATTGAATTTATAAATTCGTTTTCTAGTTTTTTTGTTGATAATATGTTGTGAGCTTGAGCAATCCAGCCCGCTCAAGGTTTGTGTCTCTTCGTGACTTCCTTAAATTTATTCACTCCTCTCTCCATCTTCTCTCATCTGGCTGGTAGCCAGAAGCTGGATCATGATACGCATTTTCTTAACTGAATGGCCAGATATAGCGCATGAATGTGGGCCAAAGAGAGGAGAGGAAAGAATTGCGGGAATAGAGGAAACAGAAGAGAGAATGAGAGATGCGAGAGGAGAGGGAAGATGAGGGGAGATAGTAGAGGAGAGAGGAAAGGGGAGAGAAAAGGGAGAGGAGAGGGGAATAAGGGGAGAGAAGAGAAGAGGGAGAGAAAGGAGAGCTGAGAAGAGACAGCCATTAAACTATTGTGAAGTTTCACGGACCCAAGGGCCGCAGGTAGAGAGATGTGGCCCGCAGGCCAAGAGCTACATGTAGATTAATTATCTAGCACTGGAGGTAAAAAATGTTTCCACTCTGATGCATCGACACTATACTTGATTTTTTAGTTAGCAGCTAATAAGAATCTACAAAAAAATCAAATTCAGTCGACAGTTGTTAATTTCATAGATACATATTAAGTGCCAAAAACATCCTCACTGAATATGTCATTAATAACCGGATGCACAGACGCCGAGGCCGGCTCAGCGGTTGCTTGAGTACCCGAATGCTGAAATATCAGCGCCATCCGCTCCCGCCGCAGCTTCACCATCTCGTGACGCAGACGCGACATGTCCAGCTCAAATTTGCGTCGCATAATCTCAACTTCTTTAGTTTTGGTCTCCTCTAACACGGCCAGAGCGGTTTTCAGGCCCTGCCGAGTGCAGGCGTCTAGTTGAAGAAAATGCGGCTCCTGCTCCAGTTTAGCTATAGACGGATAATACCGGATGATCTCGGCAACTAGAACGTATTCTAGTTCTTCAATTTTGGCCGCTTTCACTTCGCTAAAATATCTGATTACATTCTCCTCGGTGAGAAAGTTCTTTAAATAGCGCAAACATGTGGACCAGAGCAGGCCGACTTGGTACTCTTTGGACAGCGCTAGCAGAGCAACCACATTCTCCTGCGTGATAAACTGCTCAGGCGGTGTACACAACTGCACGCAATTTAACAAAGCTAGCACAGCTTCGTAGGATTTGTCCGGCAATTCGAGTTCGTCGCTGCGACTCTCTTTAAAATCGTGCGAAAACATCGAACGAAACACCGGAGACACTAACGACAACAGTCCGGTGTTTGTGTACAGATATTTGCCTTCAACTTTCAATTTGATATGACGAAACGGTATCGAATGGAACTGCGGATCGCACGGATCGATTAGCACCGGCGACACGTCGGCTCCGGCCTCGGCGCTGCCGACATTCGACGAATTCAACCAAGCGTCGATGCCGAACATTTAGTAGGAAAGATGTTTTTATTTATAGCCCTTGTTCTCTCTCTCTCTTCTTGTGCGATATACTTTACATGCAATAAATTGATTATAAGGCAATAAACTTGTATCAAAATACAACAATGAGTGTCTTGGCAGCGCAAATCAATACTAAATGATCAGCTTAATAAGTAAGTTTAGGCTGCATTATAACAAGCCTATTTGTTCCATACCCAAGAATACATTAAGAAAAATTTATGACAGGCATTAAAACAGACATTATAACAAATGCTAAGACAGACACTAAGACAAACACTAGGACAGCCACTAAGACAGCCACTAGGAAAGACACTAGGACAGGCACTAGAACGGGCACTAAGACAGACAATAGGACAGACACTAAGACAGCCACTAGGAAAGACACTAGGACAGAAACTAGGACAGGCACTAGAACGGGCACTAGAACGGGCACTAAGACAGACACTAGGACAGCCACTAAGACAGCCACTAGGAAAGACACTAGGACAGCCACTAAGACAGCCACTAGGAAAGACACTAGGACAGACACTAGGACAGGCACTAGAACGGGCACTAAGACAGACAATAGGACAGCCACTAAGACAGCCACTAGGAAAGACACTAGGACAGAAACTAGGACAGACACTAGGACAGGCACTAGAACGGGCACTAAGACAGACAATAGGACAGACACTAGGACAGACACTAGAACGGGCACTAAGACAGACACTAGGACAGCCACTAAGACAGCCACTAGGAAAGACACTAGGACAGACACTAGGACAGGCACTAGAACGGGCACTAAGACAGACAATAGGACAGCCACTAAGACAGCCACTAGGAAAGACACTAGGACAGACACTAGGACAGACACTAGGACAGGCACTAGAACGGGCACTAAGACAGACAATAGGACAGACACTAAGACAGCCACTAGGAAAGACACTAGGACAGAAACTAGGACAGGCACTAGAACGGGCACTAGAACGGGCACTAAGACAGACAATAGGACAGACACTAGGACAGACACTAGAACGGGCACTAAGACAGACACTAGGACAGTCACTAAGACAGCCACTAGGAAAGACACTAGGACAGACACTAGGACAGGCACTAGAACGGGTACTAAGACAGACAATAGGACAGACACTAGGACAGGCACTAGGAAAGACACTAGGACAGGCACTAGAACGGGCACTAAGACAGACAATAGGACAGACACTAGGACAGACACTAGAACGGGCACTAAGACAGACACTAGGACAGCCACTAAGACAGCCACTAGGAAAGACACTAGGACAGACACTAGGACAGGCACTAGAACGGGCACTAAGACAGACAATAGGACAGACACTAGGACAGGCACTAGAACGGGCACTAAGACAGACAATAGGACAGACACTAGGACAGGCACTAGGAAAGACACTAGGACAGGCACTAGAACGGGCACTAAGACAGACAATAGGACAGACACTAGGACAGACTCTAGAACGGGCACTAAGACAGACACTAGGACAGCCACTAAGACAGCCACTAGGAAAGACACTAGGACAGACACTAGGACAGGCACTAGAACGGGCACTAAGACAGACAATAGGACAGACACTAGGACAGGCACTAGAACGGGCACTAAGACAGACAATAGGACAGCCACTAAGACAGCCACTAGGAAAGACACTAGGACAGAAAATAAGACAGACGATAAGACAGACACTAAAACAGACACTTAGAAGACACTAGGACAAGCACCGACAGACACTAAGGCACTGGCAAACACATGCTTACAGATACTTAAGAGACACAAAGATATGCTTTGATCGATATCAATACAAAAGATAACAAAAGAGAAACTTATTTACAAATTGAAAAATCAGTAGATTATATGTTTATTTATATAAGTAAAGAATCTATTAATACACACACAGAGCGCATTAGAACTAAGTTATGTTATGCCGTCTTTACTACAAATCATATATGCTTTGGAAATACAGCGGAAATTTAAATCAGTTATATATATGCTTAAACAATTATCAACATCTTTAAAAGCTAATTGCGGACAGATAAAATTTCAACCAGAGATGGGAACACTTTTCTACCTCAAGGGCAGATAACAAAGAATCTAATCATCAGCTCATTGTTGCGGGCCTACGTGAGAGAAAAGAGAGGGATTAAAGAGAGAAGAGAAAAGAAGAGATAAGAGGTGAGATAAGAGAAAATGAGAGAAGGGACAAAGGAAAATATGAGGAGAGGGTAGAGAAGAGGGGAGAGAGCAGAGAAGAGGAGGGAATAAAGAAGAGGAGAGAAGAGAAAATAGAGTAGGGAGTAGAGAAGAATGGACGAAGGAGAGAAGAGGAGAGAGTACAGAAGAGAGGAGGGGGTAGAGAAGAAAAGAGAGGAGAGAAGAGGGGAGTAGAAAAGAGAGGACAGAGAGGAGAGTAGAGAAGGGGGAGAGGAGAGAGGAGAGAAGAGATTAGAGAAGGGGGAGAGAGAAGAGAGGAGAGGAGTTTAGAAGAGGAGAGAGTAGATAGGGGAAGGAGAGAGGGAGGGGAGAAAGTTGAAGAGAGCTGAGAGGAGACATAAACCAGAATATAAACCTTGAGCGGGCCAGATTAAGGCTTCTCGAGCTATACGTGACCCACGGGCCCGCGTTTGCCGATGTCTAATTTAAACAATACCAAAAAATTATACTACTACTAACTTGACTTCGCGACAATGAATCAATGAACTAGGTTTTACTGAGGCATAATAATCGATCATGAATAAATCACTCAAAGGTTTAAACAAGCTAGCAGCCTAACATTAGTTTTTCGTAAAGCACAGAAAGAAAATCAACAAACTACAGCTTAGCACTTGGATTAGGCAAATTCGACAATGGATCGCGACAATTACTAATTATAAATTTTTCCAATGCTTTAACATACTCGTCAGGATGCTGATAGTAGTGAGCAGCGTGTATGGACTCCGGCCAACTAAGAGTGTCGATAGTGTGACCTCTAGCTTGCATAGTTGGCAACAGGTGCTGTTCTAATAGATTCGTATCGCATAACGAATCATTGGCACTGTAAACAAACAACACAGGCGTTGGTGCCAGCCTACTCTGATAGAAATCAATACTTGTCTGATAGAACTGCAGAGTAGAAGAGTGGAATGCATTGAAATAGCCGCCAATAAGATAGTGCGATAGGCTGCGCAGAAATCTAAGCTGGACAACATTGTCAACTAGGCCAGTAACCATGCGATCAACGCTGCCATAGACAATACTGTCCATTACCTGGCCACGCAGACAGCCGTTCAATGAAGAATCCAACACCTGCTGATTATGCTGTTCAGCTAGACGCATTTGAAATAAAGTCAACAGATAGGCGCCAACCGAGGTTCCGTGAAAGAATAAGTCCCTGCCATCAAGCCAGTTCTGACCGACAAGACATTGATGCAAGTCGGCTACAAACTTCCTACCAGACTGTGGTGCAACAAAATGCTTGGCTTGGCCCTGGGCCACGATCACGTCCAGACCTAATCTGTGATACAATTCGACAAATTTATTCACTGGACCCTCTTTGGCAAGCAGCCAGGGGAAGAATACAACAAGAGGCCGGCGTGAACTGGACGATATCCTGGCAGTATAGAGTCTGATATTGTTGGACAGCAATAGACTCGATGCAGTTTTTGCCATGGTTACTAACTGTGGCTGGAATAGTATTACTAAAAAGGTCAATTCAAAATGCGTATGGAAATCTGCTGTAACTTTCTAGCAATTCAAAATAAAGAAAACCAGAAAAAATTCAAAAAAAAAAATTTGTTAACTCATTTATTTATTTTAAGCATGACAATGCAATAGACTTTGTCTCTTTAATAATGTGCTTAGAAATTTCTAATTTGATATGCTTTGTTGAGCCTGACTGTACAAGCAAATACAATGCAACAACAATACCACAATAAAATATGAGAGATTAATTTCAGAAAATACTCATAAAAAGAGCACACAGAGTTTTAAACTCGACACATGATTTTAGTTATGAGCACTTGTGAACAAACTTCAAATAGAATACAAGCACTCAAAAAATTGATTTCCAAATTACCAGAAAAAATTAATTACAGATGAAATCGACGGGTCACTCACAAAATCACGAGTTTTGCCCAACAATTTTTGTGTAAGTAGTGCCTTTCGCACATTTTGACACTTCATTTTTACATGTACTGGGAAATTTTCACTCGCTAACTATAACAAGTACTAACCGCAGTCAAGGATGCTTAACAGAAGAACTGAAGCAGCACTCTAATGTGCCAGCGGCCCAGGCTCGATTCCAAGTGCAGTCGCATTAATTTGGGGCTGAATTGGAATCTCGGCTTGGCTCTGCTCGTGCAATTAACGCCCAGCTTGAGGGCCAACCCCCAAGGCACAGCAAAGTGTACATGCCTAACGATAAATAAAGTTAGGGCCGCTGTACACCTGTGAGTGTGTGCCTGTGCGTATGACTGCGTACGTATCCGCGCGCTTGTGTGCCTGCTCAGGGGGAGTCGGCGGAATGGGGGCAGCAATGCCTCTCGCCGGTTGAGTGACAATGTCAGAAAAAACCAGTCAGAGAAAAAGGGAAGACATAGGTAAAACCGTAAAATACATATTCAGAAATCAAATCTTTGGCGCATAAAACAGCATGTAAGAAAAATAGTTAATTCTCATCAATATCTCCGCACCAGAGACAGGCCAACATAATAAACTAGAATAAAGCAGAACACAGCCCCGCCAACAATGTAGCACATCAGACGGCGATCAGTACCTGCTCTGCTAGCGAAGCCCTGTACTCGGCCAAAAGTATTCTCTAGTAGTCCTTGAGCCGAACCAAAATCTGAGCTCATACCGTCTAACACTGTGTTAGACCGATTCACTTCAGAGTCAATATCTTTAGCGTGACCTCGTAATGTAGACAATTTAGCGGCCAACAACTCCGCTCTTTGATCATTCTCATTCAATAGAGTCTGCTCATCGTGCCAGTCGCGTCTGGACTGACCGGCGCCACTGGCTCCGCCATTTGACATGACTAGTGTTTTACAAGCAGAAAAGTGCACATGCCTGACGATTAGAAAGTCAAAAAAGGGCTGCTGTACACCCTGTGTGAGCGTGTGTATGAGTGTTTAAAGATTTCGCCAAAGGCGCACAACCCATATTGTAATTATTATTAAACTGTAGTCCTAACGCGTTTAAAGCTACGCTACACTCTTAATATACTACTAGCACGTTCTAAAATCTAAGTACTAAAAAAATAATAAAATTAATTTAGAAAGAGAAAAGAACGCTTGGTTCAAGCAAAAAATATCGCAGAGTATATTTATTTAATCTAATGATTTTGTTAACTTTATAAATATGGACATATGTCTACGTTACTAATAAAAAATGTTCATAATTTTTTAAACTGACAGCAACTAAATAAAATATATGAAAATGAAAATGAGATATTATAAATTAACAAGCAATGACCTAACGATAAAAGTTTTTTCTGCTAGTCAACATTATTACCATATAACTAATTTATCGAGGTTAGAATAGACATTAAAGTTTCCTGTGTGTTTGTGCACAATTTATTTGTTTAAACGATCAGCTTTTTTAAACAACAGGTTCCTACCACAGATATTAGAATAACTAGATGGGCCACTCCGTACATTTGCGTGTAAACTACTTAGTTTAGTAGTAAGTTAAACTGAAGTATTTTAATCCGTTTGTAATTTCAAGGCTTATTCAATGGCTCATATCCACCCAGCTAAAACCCTCTCTAAAACCGCGCCTTTCCACACTAGCCCACGCCCCGCCACCCAATTTTTATTGCTTTTCTCGGAATTCCAGCCCAAAGCTGCCATGTACATTTCAGTGGACTGGCTAATGTACATTATGGCTGAACCAATTAGCATGTTTACGCCTGCAAGCTTGGGCTTCTTAAACTTATTAAAGTCATTTCAGCTGCCTTTATTTTAAAAATAGCTTATGTATTCTTCGCTACTGAAATGAAAGTAGAAAGCTGTTGTAATATATGCCTGAGTGGCCCATTTAGTTATTCTAGTATATGTGGTTTCTGCCATCTAAAACTATGTCACATCATGTGTCGCCTGGCACAGTACTTTTGACTGCCTAAAAGTACACACGCAATTCAATGACCTCGAACTTGCAGTAGATACTGCACCACAGCGTCCACAACCTCCTTGGTGTTGGACGAACCGCCTAGGTCCGGCGTTCGAATGCCGCTACGCAGCACAGTTAGCACAGCATTACGCAGCTTTTTAGCATCCTCGGCATCGCCTAAATACTCCAGCATATCAGCTGTCGTTAGCAACAGAGCCGATGGATTAGCAATATTTTTACCGCGGATTGATCTGCCAGAATTTCTCGTACCAGCCTCGAATACGGCGTATTTACGTCCAATATTCATACCAGCGGCTACGCCGGGACCGCCAACTAAACCGGCGGCAATATTGCCAATTATATTGCCATAGAGATTCGGCAATACCATTATATCGAATTGTTGCGGCCTAGCAACCAGCTGCATGCAACAATTGTCAACTATAACATCGTTAAACTCAATGCTAGGATAGTCGCGAGCGACATCTCGACAGACGTCTAAGAACAGGCCGTCGGATAGTTTCATAATATTGGCCTTGTGCACCGCCGTGACGCGATGGCGCCTAGTTTTAATAGCCGTATCGAAGGCAAACTTAGCAATCTGTCGACTCTTAGCTTCAGTGATAATTTTAAAGCTTTCAACAACGCCAGGCACGTTGAAATGCTCCAATTGGCTGTATTCACCTTCCGTGTTCTCGCGTATAACCAGTATGTCAATGTCGCTGTAACGAGACGGCACACCTTCGATAGATTTACAGCGCTGTACATAGGCGAACAGGTCCAGCTTAGTTCGGAGCTGAACATTCTTCGATGTCATGCCTAATTAAAAAATTAATTGCATTATTCAATTACAAATTGGTGTTTTCAACATACTTCTATATACTAAAAATAAACCTTAAAGAGCTAAATGTTGTGAAGTCAAGGCATATAGGGGGATTGCTGAGATGTCAAGGCTTGGGAGGGGGATTGCTTCGATGTCAAGGCTTGGAGGGAATGCTTAGATGTCAAGGCTTGGAGGGAATGCTTAGATGTCAAGGCTTGGGAGGGGGAATTGCTTAGATGTCAAGGCTTGGGAGGGGGAGTTGCTTAGATGTCAAGGCTTGGGAGGGGGAATTGCTTAGATGTCAAGGCTTGGGAGGGGGAATTGCTTAGATGTCAAGGCTTGGGAGGGGGTTTTGCTAAGATGTCAAGGCTTGGGAGGGGGAATTGCTGAGATGTCAAGGCTTAGGGGGAATTGCTAAGATGTCAAGGCTTGGGAGGGGGAATTGCTAAGATGTCAAGGCTTGGGAGGGGGAATTGCTAAGATGTCAAGGCTTGGGAGGGGGAATTGCTAAGATGTCAAGGCTTGGGAGGGGGAATGCTTAGATTACTAAAAATGATATATAAATTTGCAATACAAAACAATTAACAGAACGAAAATTAATTTTAAAAGATTAGAAAATAAAATGAGGCGGTGAAAAAATACAAAACACGGCTGTTCAGTCCAAGGACTGAGGGGCTCAAGCATTTTGGGTACCAACTAACCTGAAGCCTCAGGACAAGCATTCAAGCTTGTCATATGTCATAATTTTTTTCTAGAATATCCTTTACGTCTATCTTGATAAGTTATTACGTAAACTACTTTATCCTTTGCGGTAAGGCTTATAAAATTTGAATCTTTATCAATGGAATGTAAAATAGAATTAAACATCTTCAATTCGTCTAGAAGTTATTACAATACTACACTGTCTGAGCTTATCCGGTCTGAGCCGGAGAGAGGAGAGGGGAGAGGGGGATGAGAGGATAGGAAAGAAAAAAAGAGAAGAGAGCTGAGATGACAAATAAGCCTTGAGCGGGGCCGGATAGAGAGGCTACGCATGCGGAGCTGGCTGACCTCTGCTATAAATGTATCAAACATTTTGTACTAACAGAAAAAATTCCAAAGCCTGCAATAACTAACAGCATCTGGTAAGATAAGTACATTTAACAACTCACCTCCCATAACAGTGTAGTCAGTGTTAGCTGTAGGATAAGTAAAATTTAAAGTAACACAGATTTAATTGCCTTATTGAATAATTAACTACCCTCTTACTATTATAAATTACGACAAGTACTTTGCAACAAAAAACCATTAGCTAATAAAACACCAGAGTTAGACGAGCAGTACTGAAGCAGCGAAGAGTAAATGTTGATGCAAAACCATGATTCATTTTATGTCAAGGGTCAGCAAATTCCGGCCACCGGGTCCTTTGAAACTTCATAACGGCAATTCGGCCTGCTCAGGGTTTGTGTCTCTTTTGAGCTCTCTTATCTTCTCTCTCCCCCCTCTACTCTGGCCGCTTTTCTCTCCTCTCGCCCTTCTTCTGTTCTCTCCTCTCTTTTCTTTATCTTTCTCATCTCTTCTCTCATTTCATCTTTCATCCTTATCCAAAGTCCTTCTTTTCTCTTATATCAAATATCTCATCTCTCCTTTTATCTCCTTTCTCGCCTTTCCTCTCTTCTATCATCCCTCGTCTCCTTTCCCTTTTCTCCTCTATTCCTTCTTCTTTCCTCTCTCCACTGGCCCGAGGCCATTATTAGCAAGGTTCTTCATCTGCACATCAATGTAAAAATTTTGGCGACCCCTGATTAATTATTTCAATTGACAAGAACCAATAACCCTATATAATCAATTGACTCACTTTTCACTCGCATTAGAAAGCATGCTACTCTACTAATAGTAGCTTAAGGCCTTAAACTATCAATTTATTGAAACTTACCTTCAAAAGTTTCTAAATTTCCTTTCAGCCCCACGCCATTTCGTTTAATAGACAGTATAGCCCTGCGCATGTCCTCGTCTGTGCCTCGCTCGGCAGACAGCGGTATCTCCTCGAAATCAATGGGCGATCCGGCTACATTAACTATGGTTTTAACCGAGTCCATCAATTCCGGCCCGATCCCGTCGCCAGGAATCAGCGACACGTGGTGTCGGCCGCCATATTTGGCTGCATTTAAAATACCGCCAGCTTCAACGCCTTGATCGGCGTGTTGAAGCGAAGCACCGCTAGACCCGGCAGATTCAGTGGCAGTAGCAGCGGCGGCACTGAGTCCACCACCACCGGAGCAAAAGCTGCGAGCCTGATAGCAAGCGAAGCGAATGGCTCCTACGCTAGTGGCGCTGCGTAGAAATCGAACTGACGCCATGCAAGACAGCGCAATTTTTTTAAAATTACCTTTCAGTTTTTAGTTTAGTTCTCTTGACATTAGAATCTAAGTGCCAAACGGCTAAATTGAGCTCCTCTCAATGCCGATCCCGAAATCCCCGCAAAAATTATGATCCTAATCTTCAAATCCCAGAAAAATTTATAATCTCAATGATAAAATCCCATCAAATTTGGGATCTCAATCTCAATTGTGAAATCCCAGCAAAATTGGGATCCCAATAATAATCTTGAAGTCCCAGCAAATTGGGATCTCAATCTCAATTGTGAAATCCCAGCAAAATTGGGATCCCAATAATAATCTTGAAGTCCCAGCAAATTGGGATCTCAATCTCAATTGTGAAATCCCAGCAAAATTGGGATCCCAATCATAATCTTGAAGTCCCAGCAAAATTGGGATCTCAATCTCAATTGTGAAATCCCATCAAAATTGGGATCCCAATCATAATCTTGAAGTCCCAGCAAAATTGGGATCTCAATCTCAATTGTGAAGTCCCAGCAAAATTGGGATCCCAACCATAATCTTGAAATCCCATCAAAATTGGGATCTCAATCTCAATTGTGAAATCCTAGCAAAATTGGGATCCCAATTATAATCTTGAAGTCCCAGCAAAACTGGGATCTCAATCTCAAATTTGTGAAATCCCAGCAAAATTGGGATCCCAATAATAATCTAGAAGTCCCAGCAAAAATTGGGATTCTTCTCCCATCTAACCTCTAATCTCTAGCCTACCCTTTATACATGCATGCCCAACACCCCACCAACCTGGCCGTTTTGGCTAGGTAGTGAGAAGTCTGGCCAAGGTACGTCACAAAAATGCTAACCAGAAAACACATATAGTACTAAGTAAATGAGGCATTTAGCCTTAATAATTTACTGATTATTAATTCTGATGTTTACCCAAAACTTTTTCTTTGGTTTCTTTCATAGGTAAGTCGAGGGGGGCCTAGCCCAGCGGTCTAGCACAGGCTCTGGTGTTCCAGGTTAAGGATATATAGTAAATTAAATGGCTCTCATTTTAAAAAACTTGAACCTTTCTTTCCTTAAAAACTTTTTTTAAAACCCATCATTTTTCCTTTTCTTTTTGGGAGTGGTGAAAAAGAACTTACTAATACCAATTTTAGGGCATCATTTTATTACTAAGGCAAGTTTCCTAAAGTACTCATTGTTTATATAGTATAAATACAATTTTCTTAGTTTCATCATTTTTTATTTATATTTATATTTATTTTATCTAAATCTACATTTAAGTTTTTATTTAAAATATAGAAAAAACTGCCACACAATAGCTCAATATTTTAAATTGTCATGTCATAATATGTTGCTTATCTTGCTACTTTTTGCTTTGCTCCTACTTTTTGTTGATTTGTTGACTTATTATAAGTTTATAGTCAAACTCTTCTATATGTTTTCAATTGTCTGATTTTGAAGATATTAAAGTTAATATAGAGAGAGTTGCTGCTATAATTTTGTGCAAAATGATATTAGTTAGATCATTAGAATAGGAGATATAATGAAAAGTAGTACTACAATCAGGACAGCCTTCAAAGCTAGATGGATCAATTTTAACTTTATAATTATTATATGCCTATCATTTAAAATGACCAGTTGACCATTAACCAAATATTTCCTTTTTACCATAGTTCATATTGTGTATTAGTATACAATTGGTTGAATGCTAGAAAAAATGAGACCTTGTTTGTACACTGGGACTAAACAAATATATTATTGACAACTGTTTCCACTGTCATATATACTAGGATATATGCTAATGTACACTAAAAATGGCTGATACCCTTGTTATACACTAGGAAATCCTAGCATACATGTTGCCTTCCAAACTATGGCCTTTTAAAAAACAAAGGTTATCAAAACAACTATTTATATTTTTTTACCAAAATGTCTGTCCCCAAAACAACCTGCACTTATTCTATTAGTCTAACTATAGACCTATGCTATCTATATTGTTTTTTATTTAACTTTAGTTTCCCACTCTAAATTAGGCCTTATTTTCTAGATTTTTTGCTTTACCAGTAGGTCTAAAGAATAAAAAAATAATAAGGAAAAAAACTAAAAGTCAAAATAAAAAATCAATGAGCCATACAGCATAGTAGCCTAGTCTAAAGCAGGAAAGTGAAACAAATTGCTAAATTGTCAATCTAGAAATGCAAGAAAATAATCTAGAATGCCAAAGAAAATATGCCCAATTATAGTCTCATATCATAGTCAAGATCATAACATGCCTGCATTAGAATAAATCCTATCAAGAAAGTTTTAATAGGCTATACCACAACTTTTAGAAAAAATGCAAAAATCAGTAATTTTCTATTTAAAAAAGACTAGTAAAACTTGTATTTGATCTGTTTCATAGAAAACACAATATAAAGGTTCATTAATTAAAAAGCCATCAATACATCAGCAAACAAAAAGTGCTAATAAAAAGAAATTATATGTGAGAGAGGCCAAGTTTTGAATCCCTGCCGTTTTCTTAGTAACTATGAAGTTTGTAGAATTTTGTTTGAATGCACCCGTCCCCACCCCAATTTTCGTATAAATAGAAGGGAATTCAGCGCCCAGAGAGGCAACCGAGTTTTCAGGTTCATAGGCGATTTGCCTAACAAAATTTGAAGAATCTTTCAAAGTCTTCCTTATTTGCCAAAAGCTGAGAGCGAATGCTCATTGGACAAGAGGTAGAAATTACCAAGAGCAAAAGACAAACAGTCTAAAAGCCAATAGCGGAACTGCGAACAGTAAAGGCGTAGAGAGCCAATTGAAGAGGGAGAAATATCCAAATAAACTGTTCGAACTGAACAACCAATGGAAAGTCGTATATGACAAAAGAAAATCCGTAAGAGGAAATTGAAATTCACTGGGCAAACTCGATCCATTGGAGGACGCTGCTTTAGGACTTAGTCATCCCCCTCCCCCCCTAGCTGAACAGTGTCTTGCCGCTCGGGCACTGCGCGCTACCAGGGCAATCTGTGCTTACGTGAAAGCCCATAGCCTTACCTCAGTAACATCGTATTTTAGTAGTTCATAACGAATTCAATAAGCTAATATAATAAAATTCTAGAATTACAGCCAAACCCCCCCCCTTCAACAACTTGGTAGCACAGTGAGATAAAATTCAATAACAGTAAAGAGACCGGTAACAACTTGGTGCATCGGTGGGATAGTTATAATAATTAAATCCACCTCCCACAACTTGGTGATTGCGGTGGGATTTAGAGAATAATAAAAGGTGCCCTACCACAACTTGGTGGCAGCGGAAAGGGATCGAGATCCAGTGAAAAGACCTGATATTGCTGAAAAAGTCGAATTGACAAAGAGAAATTATAGACTTGGAATAAGCCATGGCAGCAATCAATGATACTATTGGACTATTAGCAGAAGAGTTGAGGAATAGATTAGAACTAGGGCCCATGAGACATATTAAAATTCAGAAGTATACCCCCAGCCAAGACATCTGAATCTGGCTGGTAGCCTTTGATCAGCGATGTGACGCCAAAGGAATAGACGTAGCCAATAGGAAAACTGAGTTAATAGCTAATTTGGACTTGTCAACTGCTTTCGCTGCAGTTCAGCGATTGAATTTGCCAGAAGAGTTGACCTATGAGGAGTTTAAGGATAGGCTTGTAGAAAGATTTGGTAGGCTAGGAAGTGCTTCCGAGTTCAGTGAAGAATTTAGAGGAAGGATGCAGGGAAGAAATGAGGCGACCGACATGTTCGCTGATGCCCTGATAGAGCTGTCAAGCCAAGCATTCCCAAACATGAATGCCAAGCAAAGAGAAGAAGAAGTGGTAGAACAATTCATAAAAGGTGTCAGAATCCCCTCAGATACAAGGGAGAAGCTGATTTTTGCGCAGCCAGCTAGCCTGCAGGAAGCTAGGCGCATGTTGAGGCGCATTGAAGCTGCTTGGCACATGTCCCACAAGAATGGAGTAAGAGTGATTAAAGACAAAGAAGGAGAGAAAGAGAGCCTGACAGAAGTCGTCAAGAAGCAGAAAGAGGAGCTGGAAAAGCAGCGAAAACTCATTCAGGAGCTACAGGCGGAGAGCCACAAAGAGAAGGTGCAGGTGTATCAGCCAATGGCTACTCAGCCAGTGCATTATCAGCCTGCTATAGTACAGCCTCAGCCTGTACGATATCAGCAAATGGCTTCTTAGCCCCAGCATGTGCGCTATCAGCCGAGGGCGTATCAGCCACGGCCACCCCCACTAATGAACCAGCATCCCAGGTTCCCAGCGCAGTCTCAGCCACCATCAGCTAGACCCAACCAGCACCGATTTCCTCCAAGAAACCTGAATCAGGGAAACTGAATGGCGAGGGTCGGAAGTCGAGGCCATATCCCTCAAGCAGAACCCCAAGCGAAATGCAGGCCTCCCAAAATCCCCGCCAACCCGCTTGTGATACAGCAAACGGAGGATGGCAACTTGTAAAAAGGCGCAAGCGAAATGCTTATGCACCCAATGCGAAAATGCACCCTGTATCTATGCGAAATGCACCAACTGCGTCCACTATGTCTGCACCAACTGCGTCTACTATGCCTGCATCATCTATGTCTACAGTATCAGCACCCGCTGCTGCAGCACCCGCATCTGCTGCCGCAGCATCCCAATTGCTTACTTCGCCCAATGTGTCAACCGCCGAGACCTCAGTCATCACGCTGATGACTGTCAAGCCCAAGAAGTCGCGTCGAAACCGCCGCCGCAAATCCAAGAAGACTCCAGCCAATGCCAAACTCGAGCTAATCAGCCCCAAGAGCTACGAAGCAATCGTAGTAGGCAACATCAATCGCCAAGAGATTGACTTCCTGCTAGATACTGGAGCTAGCAATAATTTCCTGAGTAAGTCAGTCTGGTCTAAAATTTTCAAGCCTAAGCAAATCAAGAGTACAAGTAGAAGAGTATCTACTTTTGACGGAGCCACAGTACAGCTAGAAGGAGAAATTTCCGTTGCTGTTGAGTTTGGAGATATTCGAATTGAAATAATGTTCCTATTATGTGGCCACGAATGTGACAACATTTTGGGAATGGAATTCTTTCTTGAGCAGTGCGAAAGCATTCATCTGACAAAAGGGATGCTGATCCTAAAAGAAGGAGCCTGCATACCTATGCAGTACACGCACATGCCTGTACGAGTCTGCAGAGTGTACACTCAAGAAAAGGCAATTATCCCTGCGAATAGCGCACTGCGCATTCCAGTTAGACTGGTGGAGAATGCCGAAGCTAACTATGGCGCTCCAATGACTATAGAAACAATTGGTGATGGCGTAAGAGCCAAAGAGCTAACGATTGAAATGATCCCGACTCTGGTCACCATGCAGCAGGGCGCCGCAGTCGTCGAAATTGTGAATTGGCACCCCATTGAAGTCAGGTTGCCCAAATCTGCATTGGTAGGGCTCGCTAAGCCCATGAAGGCCAAAGATCTGCTCTATTGGTCAGCACCGACATCTGATCAGCAGCCATCAGCGGAAGTACAAGACTCAGCCCGTGTCAATCAGGTCCAAGCCACTGAAGAAGAAAGGGTGAGTGAAATTAGCATTGGTACTGATTTGACTACTGAACAGAGAGCAGCAGTAGTAGCATTAGTAAAAGAGCATCGAGAAGCTTTCTCTCAAAATGACCTCGATATGGGGCTAACTCATTTAGTGACCCAAGAAATTTCTTTGAAAGACGAGACCCCTTGTGAGAATCCCTACTCGCCGAATTCCTCCCCATCTCCAAAAGCAGGTCGACGCCCAGCTAGACGATATGCTAGCGAAAAATCTCATCCGTCCCTGCTATTCCACCTATTCCACCCCACTAGTCATCGTGCCAAAGAAAGATGGCACCATTCGCATTGTCAACGATTTCCGAGTGTTAAACTCGCGAGTGAACTATTTCCCCTACCCTCTCCCAAACATCCAAGAAACCTTCTCTAATCTCACAGGAAGCCAATTCTTCAGTAGCCTCAATCTTAACTCAGGCTATTGGCAGGTCCCAATTAAGGAAGAACATAAGTTCATGACAGCTTTCTCCACCCTGACTAGAGGACAGTTTGAGTACCAGGTGATGGCGCAGGGACTATCCAATGCTCCCGGTACCTTTCAGAGGCTAATGAACTTAGTACTCGCTGGAATTCAGCACAAGTTTGCTATGTCCTATATTGACGATATTGTCACTTATTCAAAACAGTTCGAAGACCATTTGTCCCATTTGAAAGAAGTTTTCCAGAGACTAATCAATGCCGGATTGAAGCTTAGAGCGAAAAAGTGCAATTTGTTCCATAGAGAGCTGAAGTATTTAGGCCACGTGATAGGTAGAGATGGTATTCGAAGTGACGAAGCAAAGATCGAAGCGATCAAAAGCTGGCCTAAACTGAAAGAGGTGAAAGAGCTACGTAGCTTTTTAGGACTGTGTAATTATTACAGTCGATTCGTGAAAAACTATGCTGAAGCCGCGCACCCACTGTTCCAGCTCACCCGAAAGGGAGTGCAAAATTTCTCAGCAAAATGGACAGATGTGCATGATAAGGCTTTTGAATCATTAAAACAGCGCATGATGTCAACAGAGGTGCTTGCGTATCCTGAATTCGTAGATGACAAAAATGTCAAAATGGTTCTGGATACCGATGCCAGTGAAGGACGGATTGGGGCCCGTTTAGGTCAGATCCAGTCCGATGGTATTGAAAGGCCTATTGCGTACTTTAGCCGCGCAATGAAAGAGTCGGAAAAGTGCTACCCTATCACTTGAAAGGAGTTGTTAGCACTTGTAGACGCTATGAGACATTTTCGTTTCTATTTGATCGGAAAAAGATTTCTCGCCCGAACTGACCATAAAGCAATCCTCTGGTTGCTATGGCAGACTGAAGCCCAGGGTATCTTAGGACGTTGGATTGAGCGCCTGACTGAGTTTCAGTTTGACATTGAACACAGAAGTGGCGCCAAGCATACCAACGCGGACAGCTTGTCTAGGAGACCCCGGAGACAGCCGAAACAGGCCAGAGTGATAAGTCAAACACTGAATTGGTGACTAAAGGCGATAATGCCAACCCAGAATTTCCCTCCCCCAACAGAGCCGAATTGGCCGAACTGAGTCAGAAGGCAAAGGCAGAGGACAGCTGTACAAGCCAGGCCCAGCTGCCAGTTGAGGACTCAATACCCGACTGTCCTGCTCCAACCCCCCTCTCGCTGAACCATTTAGCCGCCCAGCCCCCATGCCATTCAGTCCCCCAGCCCTCTCCCCTTGTAATTGTGTTCAGGATAACAATTTGGAGCCACTGAGCTTGAGCCTTGCGCAATCGAGCCAAATCCCTGTAATGTCCAAACACGAACAAGAGAGCGAGGTGCGAAGAGTCGATAAGCTCTTGACTGACTACCTCCCCGTCCCGCTGAAGCGTGACCAAATTGTTAATGCCCAGAGAGAGGACCCCTCGATCCGAACCCTCGTGCAATGGAAATGTGCGAAAGTTGAAATCCCAGTGCCCCAGAGAACCAACCCCCCGCTGTTAAAGCAAATGTGCAAAGCCTATGAGGCTATGAGAATTGAAAACGAATTGTTAATCGTGAAAGAGGACGAAAATTGGAAGGTTGTCCTGCCAGAGTCATTAGACAGGCTAGTTCTTGGCGATCTCCACGATAGCCCACTAGCTGGACACTTAGGCAGAGACAAGACCATCCAGAAAGTCCGCGAGAGATTTTGGAGACCCGGTCTGAACACGGCAGTTGAGAAGTACATCTCTGAATGTATACCCTGCCTGGAAAGCAAACGAGGACACAAGGTCCAAGCCCCCATCCAGTCCTTCCCTATCAGCGAGCCATTTCACCGCCTCCATATTGACATAATCGGGCCAATATCCAAGCAGAGTAGAAGAGGGCATCGATATGTGCTCACAGTGGTTGATAGCACCACGCGATACCCCTTTGCCTTTCCGATCCGCAACCAGAAATCAGACACTGTCATTAAAATCCTGCAGGAGAGAATCTTCAGTGAGTATGGACAGTGCCACTGGATTCATACCGATAATGGTAAAACATTCCCCAGCAGACAGTTCAAGGCTTTCTGTGAACTCTATAATGTCAAGCAGACATTCACTACCCCTACCATGCCCAGAGCAACGGCTTGGTAGAAAGGTTCAATAAGCAGATCAAGTCTATTATTACCTGCCTTATCAAGAAAGACCACAATAACTGGGATCTAATGATTCCAGCTGCGCTAGTTGCTGTCCGAACCAGTATCAATCAGACAACAGGTTTCACACCCCATTTCCTGTTATTTGGAAGGGAAGCCGTGTTACCTATGGACAATCAGATCAAGGACCCAAAGCACTACGCAGGCTATCCATCCTATGTTGCCGAACATGCCGAAAGACTAAATGTCGCCCAGAAACTCGTAAAAGAGAAATTGGAAAAGGTGATAAACCAAAGACAGACCGCTGCTGAAACTAGCAAACTGCCAAAGGAAGTACCGTTAGGAAGTTTAGTGCTTATTAATAACCCGCAGCTAGATAACGAGGAGTCGCATAAATTCCATAGACAGCGAAGATCAGCATACCGAGTTTTGAAGCAAATTTCAGAAGTAGTATTTAAGGTGCAGAAGGAGGAAGAAGGAAAGCTAGAAGGGAAAGAGTTGTTAGTGCATAGGGACAATTTAGCTGTAGTGCCAAATTCAGTTAAAGAAATTGCCGCCAGCCAGTTAGACAAAACTGCGATTGCGAGAGAACCTAAAGTTAAGGGAAGCCAGCGCAGCACCGCAGAAGCAAAAGTTAAGGGATGCCACCCCGGAGGGA
>NIVC01000777.1:0-37345 GCA_002269645.1 Macrostomum lignano | reverse complement strand
CAACCTTGGGATTCACTCGGCCATTTCTATTGGCAACACACACATGTAAGTCGCTATTGGACAAAATAGTAGTCACGTGACTGCTCTCAGCAATAGTGACTTATATGTGTGTGTTGCCAATAGAAACGGCTGGGTGATTCCAAGTTATGCATGTATGATGAGGATCATAAGACAAAACTTGACCTGCTCAGGGATCATAAAACAAAAGAATGCCAGAATAGTTTTGGCACATAGCGCAAGCTAACTTTTTTGATAGGATTTGTTCTAGCACATGGCACAATCAAACTTTTTTATAGGATTCATTCTGGCACAGGCATGCTATGATCCTAACTATAGCTATAGTATAGAGAGCTTGCGTGCATGGTAGCTATCCACCTAGTATTTAATTGCATGCATGGTAGCCAGCAGACAGGCAATATAGCAAATACCAAATTGGACCCTTTTCTTCAAATTTGCACATTGCTTTGCTACTCATAGAACTTATTTATTAATTTATTATTTGTTTCATCCTATGTAAAATGTAACTTCAATTTATAGCTAATTTTTGTTAATTCAGATATTAATTTCCAATAATTTAAATAGTTAATGACATACTGTATAATAAGTTAAAGATGCAGTTGTCATGCATGCAATTTAAACACTAGGTGGATAGCTGCTATGCATGCAAGCTCTCTGTATATACTAATACAATTTCAATTTATTCACAAAGTACTTTTCACTTAAATTTAGCTAAACTAACAACTTTATTAAGTAATTTTTCTTACTTTTAGGAATATAAGTAAAGGTCAAATATGATCTAATAGATCCTGATCCTAAAGTAAGATCCTAAGGAAAATTGGATTCCTATTAGAATCTAGATTATGACCTTATTTACTTACTCACTTATTATTGACAGGGGGCGCAGGCACCGCGAATAGGCCGCAAGGCCTCTATTGCAACCCCAAGGTAAAATAGCACATGGATTAACCTTGGGGGTGTGCCCAGTCCCCGCCAGTAGTTGGCAGGTTCACAGTGGAGGCATCAGCAACCCTTATCCAGTCAGAGTCCAGGACGAAGGTGCTAAGGTCACGGATATTGTCTGGGGTAGTCAGCTTGTCCATCTGCTAGGGGTGGCCGAGGTATTTGTGCCGCGCCTTGTTGAAGTAAGGGCAGAAAGTGAATGTCTCTGGATATGTCTCTGGAAGAATCTATGGCCAGTTAGGGCCATGCATATCTCCCTGAGGTTGGTTCTATAAAGCAAAATCAGATAATCAGAGACTTTCCTGTTTAGGTTAGGCATGGCAAAGCGGGTTTGCCTGTACTCGGTGCAGCTGTTCCAGTAGAGCTGGTGTTGCTGATGGAGCCACCTGTTGATATGGCAGGTGACTTGCAACCTGGGAGTGGGTAGCCTCATCAGATAGTAGTTGCCATCTAGGTTGCTGCCCTCCTTGGCAAGAGTCCGCGAGTTCATTGCCTAGGATGTTACTATGACCAGGTATCTAGATAATTCTAATCTTGTTAAAGACTGAAAGGGGTTGCACACTGCGGTGGCATTGATATACTGTAGTAGCAGAGATATTCTCAGTGGTTAAAGCCTTAATAGTGGCTTGGCTATCAGTGTAAAAGTTAATATTGAAGTTATTAATATTCACCTAAGGCAGGTACTGGGCGTACTGCTCAATGGCACAAATTTCAGCTTGGAAAACCAAGGTGTTCTCACCAAGGTGCAGACTTTCCTAGAAAAGCATCTTACCCTTGTGGAAAATGACAATACCCACTCCAGCGTGGCCACTGAACAGCAAGCCATTGGTGAAGCAATGAATGCCCTGGTTAAGCCAGTTCACACCAGCATCCAGTAGAATGCTGTCTCAGCCAGGAATGACAGTCTAAAAGCCCCTCCTGATATTGAGAGTGGGGAGGCAACTATCTACATTGTCCAGGTCCATGTGGATGTTGTTGAGGTTGCGGCGGACAAAATCCATATGTAGGATCAGGGTTTTCATTGGCATAAAGCCAGAGGGTGTGTTATTTAATGTTTTATCTCTGATAGCCTTCTGATAGGACTTCATAGCCTCCGCCCTAATAAATAGGTGAAGTGGAGGAAAATTAAGGATAGTGTTCAGCCCCTTATAAGGGTTAGATGAGTACGCACCTGTGATGGCACAACAAATGGTGCCCTGCAGCTAGTACAGGCGCTGACAGGTGTTCTTCTGCTCTAGTATGCTAGTCCAGATGAGGCTCACATATGTGATGCTAGGCCGGATAATTTGGGTATAAATCCAATCAACCATTCTTGGTGAAAGACCCCAAGTCAGCCTGATGGCTCTGTGCAGCTGGGCAAAACAGCATTTTGCCTGACCAATGACATTATCAAGGTGCTTCGTCCATTGCAGGTCATGCGTTAGTGTCACATTAAGGTATTTGACCCAAGGACTTCTAGACTAACAGGATGTAAAACTCAAAGATCATGAATTTTTTTGGAGGCCAGAATTTCCTGGAAAAATACACTGCAAAGATAGGAAAAAATCAGTTTTTCGTCACAAAATCTGTGATTGTATTTGATCTGGGGCAGTGAAGACTACTATTATTTTAATTTAACATGCACAACATGTTACTCTATTATATTTTCATATAGCTGTGTAGTGAAGTTTTCATTTTCATATTGCTTTCACTTTTTTTCATAAGCCCAAAGTTGCAAATACTCACCTTAAAAAACAAGAATTTAAACAGGACTTTTGATTCAAAATTAGTGATTACTTAGGCATTCTTTTGTTTTATAATACTAGCATTTTGCATTAAATTTGTTATACAATACCCAATTGAAAATAGTAAGTAAAAAAATTAAAGAAATAGAAATCTTGACAATCAAAAACCAAGTTTGTAGAACAAGATTCTTATATTTACTTTCATTTTACAATGCCTGTAATTAGAGATATTCATTCCATAGTTTGGAATACTCTATATGTAGAAAAATGATCAATTTTTTAGGTATATGCTGATATACACCAAATACATTATCTTACACAGCTTCAAATTGTCAATTTTGAAATTTTGAAAAGTAAAAATTAATGATTGCATTTGTATAACTTTTGTATAAAAAAACAATAAACAACAAACCCCAGAAATATGTGGTATATATGCCTTTTTCTTAACTCATTCCAGTCATTAACGATATTATATTATAAAAGTAAGGACAGAAATGTTAAGTCCAACAAGTTGAACAAAACTATTTTAGTTTCCTATCTAGATGTTGTCCCAATCATTGTCAAAAAGATAGTCATCAGATAGTCATCAGAACAAATAGGTGAAGTTATTAGTGTATTGCAATTGTAGTTCCCAGAATATAGTTCCAATTGTAGAAAGCAGCAAAGAAATTGATGCAAAATTTAATAGTAAATGAACTATGCATTATCATATAAAAACACAAGTTGGCATTCCCCTCACTTACATTTTATAATATATTATTAATAATTATTAACCATTAAGGATATTGTAAAACAAAACTAAATATAAGAATTGTGTTTTAGTAAGCTACAAGTAAGATTTTTGTAATTGGCTATCTGTTTCAATTCTTACTATTCTCCATTGGGTATCATATAAAAAATTGAGACAAGTAATCAATTGAATATAAGTATCATAAGGGTCATTCTACAATAAGGCAATGGTTCTCAGCCTGTGGGTTGCAACCCCCAGTGAGGTTGCGTGACCATTTTTGGGGGGTTGCAACACTAAGAAATGTTTGAGTACGTCATACTTAATGATGCATTATATTGATTATTAAAGGGGTCACAAACATGAAAAAATTATGCAAGTTAATAAATTAGGGTTGCCTAAAAAAGGTTGAACCCCTGAAATAAAGGTTCCATCATGTTTTTTTAACTTTAAGCACTTGTAACTTTTGAACCATAAAAGATTTGAACAAATTTGCAAAAAGCAATCTGTATCAAACTTCTAGTTCTATATTTTTCACATAGTTGCTTATGAATTCTAAAACAACTAAACACGTAGCAGCGTATAACTTGTGCTAATGGTTGTTTTTTATCACCAAATGAGTGTGTAATCTAGCATGTATGTTATAATTTTGATTCAATTGATTGAGTTTTCTGTCTAATGGTATAGAAATGGATATTAGCTTAATGCACTGCAGAATATTAGAAATTAAAGTTGCATTCAGATAATTCTCAATGTTCAATTTTAATTATGACAATAATAGACCACTGTATTATGTGCAAAAATAGTTACCAATGATGTTGCTACCGTTGACTGTGATATATGCCACAAGCAGCAATATATAAAATGTAATTCTAGTCAGTTATTTCTATATATATCACTCAAATACCTATTGCTGTTACTGCCCATGTCTCTCTTGCAATCCAAGAAGAGCCTATTGCTATGGCTGCTACAAAAGTTAACAATCTTTTTGAAAAACTTGCTGGCTTTGCTGTGCTACCTGCTGGCTTTGCCAAGTCTCTTGCTGGCTTTGCAACACCACCTGCTAGCTTTGCTAAGTTGCCTTCTGACTTTGCCATGCTATCTGCTGGCTTGACATAATTAAAACAAAATTGCCTTTTTTATGGCAATGTATTAATTATGCAAAGACTTATGGCAATATATTAAATTTCAACAAGTATTGTTGCTTGATAAATTTGCTAAAAGAAAAAATTTAGGAACATCTTCTATATACTGGATTTCCTACTATTATAATATATGAAGTTTATGATTTATTTACAATAAGACTTGCTACTATATTATATTTACTTACTCATTAAAATAAATGTTTTGGCCATTGACTTAGTAGCTTTCTAGTATTAGATAGCATTATAACAAGTTTTGAAGCATAGAAATAGTGTTACTCAGGTTTGAAGTCCCTTATGTAATTTTTTACTTAAAATAGCTCATAGATTAATTTCTAGGAGTCAAAAAGTTAACTAATGGAACTTGAAAATTGCTATAAAATATACTTTAGAATGCTTCTATGCTTTAGAACAATTATAGTTAGTAAAAATGCTTTTTGTAATCTTCCCACTTGTCATTTAATCAATGCACCCACTTTAAGCCATAGAAAACTTGCAGATATTTTTGCAACAGGCCCATGAGAATGAGAATTGCCTGCTAAGATTTAGCCACAAAAGATTTGCCCACTGAGATTTGCCCCCAGTGCAGGATATAAATGTTTGAATTGAAAAAAATGTATAATACAATGGGTTTTCAAATAAACGAAGAACATGAGTAATAGCAAATGGGTTTTTCAAAGGAATGGAAAACAGTTTTTTAGTCTTACCAATTAAATACTATAATAATATTTGTTAACAAACTTCAAATTGTTATTTTCCTTGGCTATGTTCTTGAGAAAGGACCTGAATTATGAAAAGTAATTATTAGAAAAACAGAATAACAATCATGCAATGCAATTGCATTGACACACAGGGACTTGCTATAGTCTAATCTTGATATTTTCAAAACAGATGATTACAAACAATGGGACCATAGAAATATATGATGTGAGTAGAGCCAAAGATTTCCAGATATATGGGGCGTTGTCATTTACTGCTGCCAAGGCACTGGCCAACATTGTTATCTTGTGGCTGTCTACTAGCTAGGTGAAATTGTCTTTAGGCTCTCCACCATTGCCACCAAGACCTAGCTAAGCAACATTGGCTTTTGGCTATCCACTGGTGCTGCTCAGACCTGGCTAGCGAATGTTGTCTTGCAACTGCCCACTGGCACCACCAAGACCTGACTAGGTGATGTTGGCTTGTCACTATCACCACCAAGATCCAGCTAGACAATGTCTTGTGGCTGTCTTCCACTGCTGCCAAGGACTTAGCTAGACAACATCTGGCAACTGAACTACAGCCAGTTGACAATTGAGCAGCATCATGTAGGGTTATTCAGAGGGAGACCAGCTGATACACTCAACTTGCATAGAACCTTCAGAGAAGTTGTTTGTCCATTGCTTAATAGGTTATACTGTTGCCAAATTTGGATACTTTTAAGCACATTGCATTTCCTCAATCTTGGCAGATTGCAGCACCACATTTTAGTCTATTTAGACTAGCTGCACAGGTTGAAAAAAGGAATTTTGTTAAGGAATAAAGCGATAGAATCCTATATATTGGGATAAAATGTCTCTGCAAAGGTCCAATTGACTATGGTAGGATTCCTGCTTACTATTAGTCCTGTGTTAGCAGTTGTGTATGGAGAGGAATGGCTATACCAACCCTCTTAAGCCAGTAGGTCTAGATGTATGTGTGGAAGCACAAAAGCAATCTCACATAGCTTCAAATGTTTTCAAATAAGTTGTAACACACTTCATTCCATACTCCAAGCTTTTTTAGCTTTGTGAGGACAGCTTGTGTGTAGTGAAACCAACCAACATTCATGAGCAATTGTCGGAAATGTTTCCAGCAGAGAATCTCAGCACAATCTTGTAGTCCATCACGACATTCATTGGCTTGAATGCAGGAAGCAGCAATTTTACCTTTGACCTACACTAAATGATAGATGCCCTTTGTCTAACCTGTAAGTAGTGCAAGCAAAGAAGCAAATAAAGAAACTTTGCTTCATGATTCCGATGGTCACTAATTGAAAAATAGGCCAGGCATAACTCAGAATGTACCATCAACAAAATTTTTGCTTGCATTTTGAAGCTCAGCTAGCAGTTCAGGGTGGGAAAAAACAGCAGCCTGCTGTTCAACTTGGCTGCTTCCTTGAAAAACTTCTTGCCATCTACTCTGCAGTTTTGAGGATGCATGTCCTTTTCATGTAGCTGTCCACCACTGCCACCAAGACCCAGCTAGGTGACATCTTGACATATCTTTATACCATTTAGATTCTTAGGTCTAAATTCAAGATACCAAAAAACAGATGCAAACGGCCTTAGTAAGAAGACAATTATACAAAATATGAATTGAAACAAATATGTTTCTACAGTTTTAATAATTAATAAGTATAGTTCTAGTCTAGCTTATGAAGTGCTTATGGTTTTTCGGGGTGGCCCGGTAGGTCTTTGTATCCCACCGCTGCCACCAGTGTTGTACCTGTGCTTCTCCTGCTGTCTAGCACGGTGATCTGGGCTCTCCGTCTTCTCACTCGGAAGCCTTCTTAACTCTCTCAGTAGCGTAGGTAGTGCTGCCACCAGTTCCTTTAGGTCTCGGCCTTCGGTGAGGTGAGCTTCCCGTCGGAACGAAATAAGGAAGTCAACGAACACAGCACGACGTGCAGGTTTGCAGTTCAACGTATAAGGCGTCTCGTCAGCAGCACCTGCCGGGCTTGGATGGTAGAGGGAGGGCTGAGTTAGCCTCTCGTAGGCTTGGGGCGTGCTTTAGTAGGGTCTCAGTCAGATCAATAAGAACAGATTCAATGAACGTAGTCGGGCGCTCAGTTCAGACGCTACCGCACACAGGTCTTAAAACTCGGGAATCAAGAACTCCTTGACGGAAGCAAGGGGGAGAGGGCTCCTATTTATAGCCGGGAAACACCCACGCAGAAGACCTCGTGACTCGTTCTATTTTTAGAACTGACGTCACTCGAGAGTCTTGGGCAGGGTACAAGCGCGCGGAAGACCTCGTGACTTGTTCTATTTTTACAACTGACGTCACTTGAGGTCCCCGGCCAGAGTACACGCGGCTGTGACTCAGTTGCTATTTTTAGCAACATAAGTCACTCCTCTCCTTAGAGAAGGGAGGGGTTCGAAAGCACGTGACTCACCCGGTAAACAGGGGCAGCGAGTGCAGTAAACATGTTTACTGCACTTTAAGACTCAAAGAACGCAAGAACTGTCATGTGACTTGCTCGCATGACAGAGGAAAACAGGACGGAAGCGAAACAGAGACAGCCCACAGTCGAGAGACTGAGGGCTGAGAACGGAGACGCAGCAGGGCGGAAGGGGCCCCGGGGGCAACAGGCAAACGAAAGGGGGGCGGGAAGCTGACCAGCGGCAGACAGCAACCCAAAGGGAGGGCAAGGGAACGGCTGACAAGGGCGACGCCTAACCATAAACTAGCGGCTCACTAAACTTAATTCTAGATTGTTTGAAAACAATTTTCAGATATTTTATAAAATTATTAATGTTTGAATTAAAAAACAATATAGATTATGGATTTAGAAATTGTCCAAAATGTCAACTTTTTAAAATAATAATAATTGATTACACCTGCCCTAATAGGCAGTTGTGCAACTGACGGCTCAGCCAAGCTACTCGTATTGTGTGGTGAATCTGAAAGCTGCATACGGCTGTTCAGTCCAAAGACTGGGGGGTCGTCACACCCTCAATTACCCCAGCTAGTGCTGGCACCCATTTTACAGCTGGGTGAACTGAAGCAATGCAGAGTCAAGTGTCTTGCTCAAGGACACAAATTGTTCCAAGTGGGTCGAGGATCGAACCCCTGACACTAACCACTAGGCTACAGTCCCCTTAGTGGCTTTATCTCTTTATTACTAATCCGATTGTGACAATGAGATGACTCCTAAAGCAAAATTTAGTCTAGTCTACGAAATTTTTTCTTTTAGACTGTTTTGTACTTTGGACTTTTAATAGATCCGCAGGAGCCACTGGGTTCTTTTAATCTCACCCATTCTCACCACCTTTCTGTTTAGCCAGACGATGGCGGCGAGGACGGCTCTGAGGCGCTGGACACGCTGCGCCTCATTCTGTCCGAGCTGCCCCTCCTGGCCGAGGACACCGACGTTGCGGCCGCGCTTCGCCAGGCCGACCCGCGGCGCTTTGTCACCCTGCAGCGCCTGTGCGACGCCTACAACAGGCGGCTGCGGGCGCTGCGGTCCACGCTGGACCCGGAGGAGTTCAACAAGCTGGTGCCGCGGCGGGCTAGCGTGCCGCACCTCAAGCACATCGTCAGCCTGGCCTACAACCGGGCCGTGGAGGACCCGGATGTGCTCAACCGGTACGAGGCCTTCTCGCCCGAGGTCTATGGAGAGACTTCATTTGAACTGATCAATCACATGCTGGAGCACGTCAAGTTCTCGCCGGATGACACCTTCATCGATCTGGGCTCCGGCGTGGGTCAGGTGGGCGCCAGTCAGATCAGCTTATTGACTGATTTACGTCTTCTCACATTCTGCCATTCCGTAATCCTCTCTTTCCCCTCTTCCTATTCCCCAAACTCCCTTAACCGCTTCCCATTCCCAATGGTCAAAGTGTTCCCCGTGACTGCAGCTTGCATAGCAATGATAATACATCACAAATGCTGCTTCTGCGCCATCTGCAGGTGGTTGTCCAGGTGGCGGCGGCCACCCAGGTGAAGCGGTGCATCGGCATCGAGAAGGCGGACATTCCGGCCCGCTACGCCGCCGAGCTTTCCGTTCAGTTCAAGCGCTGGATGGCCTTCTTTGGCAAGGAGTACCAGCCCTTTGAGGTGAGTTAAAAAGAATATTGGATTTAAAGGTCGTAGGCAATTCCGTCAGTAGTCAGTACCCTGGCGCACTTTAAGCGACATTGTCACACAACTGGCGAGAGGCATTGCTGCCCATTCCGCCGACTCCCCTGAGCAGGCACACAAGCACCAAACCGAGATTCCAATTTAGCCTCAAATTAATGTGACTGCACTTGGAATCGAGCCTGGGCCGCTGGCGCATCAGAGCGCCGCGCTGGACCACTGGGCTACGGCCCCCCTTGAGTAGCCAGTCTAAATTGTTTGTACAATTTGGTCAGTTTTGGGGTTGCAGCTATGGGGTGGGATGATTTTTCCCACCCAATCGCCAGGTAGTGCACACTCTGTGCCTTAGGCAGTACCCCGGTTTCTCCATCTCCCCCCTTTGTTTTTCAGTTGCGACATGACGACTTTCTGGCTGATAACTACCGCGAGCTCATCGCCAACTGCACGTGAGTCCACATGCTCGCTTTATTCAAACGGATGGGAATCATTTCGTCATCTGTTCATAATTCAAATCTGTAGCCAATTGAAACAAATCAGGTTTAAAACACTCACTCTGCAAAAACTTACTATAAGTAGTGCAGATGGCATTTTAAAAATGCAGAAAAGTGGATATATTTATTAGTTCAAACAAACAAGCTCCATCCATCCGCGAATTCCCCTACGCACCGCAGCGTCATTTTTGTCAACAATTTCGCTTTCGGTCCTCGGGTCGACCACGATTTAAAAGAGCGATTCGCCCAGCTGAAGGAGGGCGCCAGAATCGTCTCTTCCAAGGTGTTCTGCCCGCTGAATTTTCGCATCACGGATAGAAATCTCAGCGGTGAGAGCAGGAAACTGGGCTTGCTGGGGACTTGGCCAAACTGATCTTTCTTCTGTGTTTCTTTTGCTCAATATTGACTACCGCAATGCCTTCAGACATTGGCAGCATCCTCACTGTTGAGGAGCTGGACCCGCTCGAGTCTGCCGTGTCCTGGACCAACACGCCCTTCTCCTACTATCTGCATGTTGTCGACTACAAACAGGTGAGCGACTTTTGGGTTGCGGTTGAGTCACTCTGGCTGGATTAGTGATGGGTCACTCTGGCTAGATTAGTGATGGAGTCACTCTGGCTGGATTAGTGATGGAGTCACTCTGGCTGGATTAGTGATGGGGTCACTCTGGCTGGATTAGTGATGGGGTCACTCTGGCTGGATTAGTGATGGGGTCACTCTGGCTGGATTAGTGATGGGGTCACTCTGGCTGGATTAGTTGCTGGTCACTCTGGCTGGATTAGTGATGAGTCACTCTGACTGGGTTAGTGATCGGTCGCTCTGGCTGGGGTAGATAGCACTCACCCCAGCTAGTCACTCCCAACTAGTAAACATGATTCCCAATTTCCCGCCCCCCAGCTGGAGCACTACTTCGCCTCGCTGAAGAACCCGGAGCTGAAGAAACAGCAAGCAGCGGCCACGGGAGCCGTTCGGCGCGACCGGCGCGGCCGGCCAATCGACCTTGCGAGGTCGACCAGCTCTGCCGCCCTCTGCACCAGCCGGCAGAACAGCAGCGGCAACAGCAACGGCGGCACCAACGGCAACCAGCAGCAGGAGCTGGCCGGCAGCAGCGCCCCGCCGGACAACGGCATTGTGTCCTCTGCGCCCGCCTCCATCGCTGGCGCCGGCGGCGGCAGCCGCCATCACCATGGCAACAATGGTGGCGCAGCCAGCAGCAGCAGCAGCAATGGAGGTGGCAGCAGAGCCTCTGCCGCTGCTGGCCGACGTCGCGCCAAAGCGGTGCGCCGGCGCCGCCAGGCCGGCCTGTCGCTGCTGCACGCCAGCACGCTGGCCAGCCACAGCCGGCCAGTGCCGCAGGCCAACGCGCCCAGCCTCAGCGGCTTCGCTGACGGCTACACCACCTCCCGGCACTGCCGCGAGTTCGCCGGCCTCGACGCCGTCCGCTCCTGCTCGGACCTGCGCGAGACCGCCTACAGCCTGGAGCGGCACGCGGATACCTTAGTGCAGCCGCCTGGCATGGACCGCCTGCTGGCCGCCATGGGCACCGTCATGACAGCCTGGTTGCGCCAGACGGCCAGGCCGGACTTCCGTCAGGAGCTGCTGAACCGCGTCAAAGCGGAGCGAGAGCGACGGCGCCGGTTGACTGCAGCTTGCGAATCGGCTCGGAGACAGGTTGGTTGCGCGTGCAATCCTGACCAATCAGGGAACCGCTGGTTCTAGCCTTCCTGATCAATCAGAGAACCGCTGGTTCTAGCCTTCCTGACCAATCAGGGAACCGCTGGTTCTAGCCTTCCTGACCAATCAGGGAACCGCTGGTTCTAGCCTTCCTGACCAATCAGGGAACCGCTGGGTCTAGCCTTCCTGACCAATCAGGGAATCGCTGGTTCTAGCCTTCCTGACCAATCAGGGAACCGCTGGTTCTAGTCTTCCTGACTAATCAGGGAACCGCTGGGTCTAGCCTTCCTGACCAATCAGGGAATCGCTGGATCCAGCCATCCTGACCAATCAGGGAATCGCTGGATCCAGCCATCCTGACCAATCAGGGAACCGCTGCGTCTAGCCTTCCTGACCAATCAGGGAACCGCTGGATCCAGCATTCCTCACCAATCAGGGAACCGCTGGATCCAGCATTCCTGACCAATCAGGGAACCGCTGGGTCTAGCCTTCCTGACCAATCAGGGAACCGCTGGGTCTAGCCTTCCTGACCAATCAGGGAACCGCTGGATCCAGCCTTCCTGACCAATCAGGGAACCGCTGGATCCAGCATTCCTGACCAATCAGGGAACCTCTGGGTCTAGCCTTCCTGACCAATCATAGAATCTCCGGGTCCAGCCATCCTGACAAAGAATGAGGGTTTTGCAATTCTGACCAATCAGTGACGGGATGTTATTATGACTAATCAGAAAGCATAGCTGGATTTGCACCCTTAAGAGTCACCTATCATTGCCCTGCAGGTGGACGCCCTGGTTCGCGAGGGGATCGCCGCGCTCAATCTGCGCCTGCGCGAGCTCGGCATCGAGACGGACCGGCCAGCGAACTTTTTCAGCGCCTCCCGACGCACCCTGCGCGCGAACAAAGAGCTGAAGGAGCGCCGGGACCGGCTCCGCGCCGAGCTCGACCAGCTGGAGCGGGGCGCTTGCGCCGGCAACGGCGGCGCTGCATCCACCCTGCTCGACTCGCACCTGACCCAGATGATTCGGAACGCCCTGACCCATTGACTGACCCGGTTGCCATGGCAATTGGGACTGGAGCCGGATTAACTTTTGATTTTTATTTCTTCGTATCATGAAATTGGTGCGCCGGTCAGGGTTCAGCTGTCAGTCAGTCCCCAGGTCTGCAAGCTTAGCTAAAATGACAGAAATATTTACGTCGTTGCATATCACTAAACCAAGACAACAGTTTTATCTTATCCTAGAACTTGCGCTACTAACAGACTAGTAGTATGTTTGGTTACTGTATGGAAATAACCGCTGTGTACACTCGCTGCTGTACATGTAGTTTTTCTGCTATACTGCGCGTTCAGGTAAAAACTAACAATAAAATAGCTTTTTTTAAATTAATTATCGGCAGGCAACGTCCTGGTGCTAAAATTTGACCAGTTGTTTTTCCTCAGTAGTACGGCAGCCCCAGCAAGTCATGGCTTAATCCTCCTGTCCGCCCCGCCTAATCTCGCTTTCCTGCCTGGCTTCTGTTATACCTTTGTCTCTGTTGTTGCCGCTGCTTCAGTTTCTGCAACTCAATTCCACTGTGGGCGTTGTAATACTTTTTGTTAAAATTGCTTTCACAACTTGGCACCGATTCAATAGTTCAATTTTCGTAGCATATTTATAATCTTTTCTATTAGGAAAGAATTCCCAGGCTCAATTCTGTCATAGTCCCTGTACAAAGCCTCATTATTAATCCGCATTGCGTGATTCCCGTTTTTTACTTTCTTAGCTTCGGTTCGTTTTACAATTGTTTAGGCGCTGCCGGTTTTGTATGTTTGTTTGTTTATTCCAACAATATGACTGAAAATTCTCCTTTTTGAGAGATGCGTTAAGTGTGTGTGTGTGTTTTATACTTGCCCGCCCAGCGACTCCAGTTGCTGTCCCCGCTGTTGTGCCGCTAACCATTGATCGATCTCATCAGGCATTGTTAAATAATAAATCATGTTTTGACACGCCGCCATTGCTGATAGGCAGCCCCAGAATTTCAGGTCTCCTCTCTATCTGATCGGTAAAGCCAATTGGATTCTGCCCGGTCTTCGATTTTTTTACTTTATTTGAATTATTTGAGAAGTTCAAGTTGCATTCAGAATGCCGAACAAGATCGAATATAAACAATAAACAGCAGCAGCAAATGCACAAGTGTAATTAAGGTATTCGGACAGCAGCCGCAAATAAATGCCTGTCAATCATCGTCCAGCAGCAGGCTAATCAGCTGCTGAGCCCGTGGGCTGAGGTCCGAGGATATCAGCGGTTGCGGCGGCAGCGGTGCGTCCGGCAGCCAGACTTGCAGCTCTGCCGAATGCGTCGGGACTGTCGCGGAACTGGCAGCCGCGGCGAGCTGATGCGGCTGCTGATGCGGCTCCGCTGACAGGCCGAGCTCCGCTTCAACCAGCAGCTGGTCGGACGGCCTGGCCGGCAGCAGCAGTGGCTGTTCGGCCACAGTGGCTCTGCGCACCGCCTCGGCAGCCGGCGTGTGCAGCAGGCGGGCTGTCAGATCGGCGTGCGCCCGGTGCACGTGGCGGCAGAAGCCGGTCTGGCCCGCCGGCCGGCAGTCGCAGCGGTACAGGTGCGGGCACAGGCCGGCACAGGCGGCGGACGGGCAGAGTCGGAAGCAGAGCCGCTCCGGACAGACGGAGCGAACCCGGCGGACCAGCTGGCTGCCGGCCACGAGGCAGGGCTGCCCGGCCAGCTGCGCCTGCAAGAGTGCGACAGCAGTGCATGTACAGCATTGCGAGCTGAATTCAGAATGCATATTCATGGACACCCGCATATTCATGGACACCCGCTCACCTGGATCTCCCTCGGACAGAACTGATCGGCCAAATCCGGCCAGGCGGGCCCGCTGTGAATGGCCGGCGCGTCTGTCCGAAAAGCCGCCGTCACCGGGGCGGTGGCGGTGTCGCCGGCCAGGGACTCCCGGTGGCTATCGAGGTCGTCGTCCAGCTCGCAGCAGCTGCGGCGCCAGTCAGCCGCCTCCAGCACCAGCGCCAGCAGGCGGTCGGGCCGGCGCGTCCGTCCGGCGAAGTGCAGGGGTAGCAGACCGAGCAGTCCCGGGTTCGAGTGCAGCCGCATCTCCACCCAGCGAAGGCGGGCCGGCTTGGCCGCGTCCGCCCACAGCTGCGGCCAGCGGGCAAGGCGGTCGGCGCGAGCCGCCAGCTCCGGCGAGACGCGGCGGAATTTTCTGGCGAATTCTGACAGGGCGGCGGAGGCCCGGCCGAGCTGCGGCTGCACTGCCGCGGCGTGGAGCTCCAGCAGCAGCAGGGCGGCCACGTCCCACTGGTCCGGGCGGGCCTGCGGTTGAGTGACAGTGGAGTGGACTGAGGAAAATAGGGAGAACTGAGGAAAATAGGGAGAACTGAGGAAAATAGGGAGAACTGAGGAAAATAGGGAGAACTGAGGAAAATAGGGAGAACTGAGGAAAATAGGGAGAACTGAGGAAAATAGGGAGAACTGAGGAAAATAGGGAGAACTGAGGAAAATAGGGAGAACTGAGGACACAATAGGGAGAACTGAGGAAAATAGGGAGAACTGAGGACGCAATGCGGTGGACTGAGGACGCAATGAGGTGGACTGAAGACGCAATGCGGTGGACTGAGGACACAATGCGGTGGACTGAGGACACAATTGGGACGACTGACACAATGGAGAGGTCTAAAAACAGGGGAGTGGACTGAAGAGACAATCAGATGGCAGACGCTCACCTGCAGGCAGCGCCGCCAGCTCCTCAGCAGCTGCAGCCGCTCGGCAAAACAGCCGGCAGCCCTGGGGAACACGCGGGCCCCGGCAGTGGCGCCCAGCAGTCCGGGCGGCAGCAGCAGCCAGCCGGTGAAGGCGCAGCCGGAGTCGGAGCGAGGCGAATCGGCCGCCGCGGTGACGCAGCAGCGCAGCCAGTCCTCAACGCGAGTCTCGGTGACTCGGTCAGTCAGCAGCCAGCCGCCTGTCTGTGGCCGCCCTGAAATGCCAAGCAGCAATCAATAAAGTCGATAGGGCTATTTTTCTCATTCAAAACTGCATACAGTTGCCGACTGCCTCACCCTCAGCATCCAGCAGCAGCAGGCAGAGCACGCTGATCTCCTCGGGGTCGGAGCTCTCGTAGACGCAGTCGATGACCAGAGCTTCGGCGCTGGAAAGACGCTGCGCCAGCAGCTGCCGCTCTGACGGCGCCTGCAGCGTCAGCGCGCAGCCGAGCGCGCCGTCAGACGGGCGAAAGCCGGCGCCAAGCCGGACGCGGTTTCTGAAGCACCAGGAGCGCCGGAACTGGCACAGCAGCAGCGGGCTGGCCGGCCCGGCCGCCAGTTCGGCCAGCAGCCGATCCTCGACCGCCTGCCACGGCTGCTGGCCGCCCAGGGCATGGCCGCGTAGGGCCTCGCGCGTCAGGCGCCGGGCCAGCCGGGGGTCGCACAGCCGGTCGGGCTCCTCAGTAGACAGCAGCGCCGAGCGCAGCGCGCGGGCGCGCACGTCTGGCACGTGACTGGCTTCGCCAGCGCTGAAGCGGGTGCGGGCGGGCGGCCGGTGCTCTGGGTGGTGGCGGTGCAGCAGGGAGTAGCGAATCCGGTAGCCGGCCAGGCCGCCCGGCCGCCTGGAGGCGATGATGCGGGCCGGGCAGGCCAGGCGGGTCCGCCAGCCAGCGCTGCAGCTGTGCACGCAGTAGCGAACCGCCCCGGGCTCGCCGCCGCCGCCCTCCCGCCGCAGGCTGCTGACATAGTACCGGCAGCCGACGCTGGCCTCGTGGCTGAGGCGCCAGGCTGTCAGCTCGGCGTGGCTGGCCACCTCGGCGCTGCGCCACTCGCCGCTGGCGCCGGCCCATCCCGGCTTCTTTGCTGGGCCGGTCGGGCGGCTCCGCTTCCTGGGCGGCTGCTCGGGAGACTCCTGCCGGTGCAGCAGCGCGTGCCGCAGGCGGAGGTGCCGGCGCAGGTTGGCCAAGAGGCGGAACTGCCGGCCGCACAGCGGGCAGGGCCGGTCGCGCCGCTTCGCAGATCCGGACTCGTCGCCGTCGTCTTCGCCGTCCAGCAGAGCCTCCAGCTCGTGGCATTGCCGTTGGATTTCTTCCACTGGCGGGAACTCGATGCGCGACTGCAGATGGGAAATTGATGATAATTTTAAAATTCTTTTTGCGAGATTCTACCTGTGTCGTCACCTGTGACACGCACACGCTCGAAGCTCTACTTCAACAATCAGTGTGCAATCAGTGTTCGGACACATATTGTACACCACAAAACCCCTGCACCGCTTTGATATTTATGGCATTTATGCATTATAAAAAAGTAAGGAAACAAAAAAACCAAATCATCCCGAAGCAAAAGAAATTCGTCACTGTTTTACTATTTTTTTATCTTTTCAGCGAGCAAGCGCAACAGAAACTAATTGAAAGAAAGTGAACCAGTCAAGCAGGTCGCTAAGCACTGACTGTGGATTCCAATGCATGGGGAATGTCGGACAGGGCGGGACAGAGTTATACTCAGCTAGGTAAAATAATATATAATGCGACGGCGCGTGTAATATGATGTATTATTAGCTGATAAATAGCAAACGGATTAACACTGACCAGATTGACCATAATAGCAAGGGAGGTGAATATAACATTGCAAATCAGCGGGAACTCCCACACACCAATACAGGAAAGCAGCAAGCAGAAACACTTTATAGCGGAAGACGGGCACAACAAATAAACGGACAAGCGTTCCGATGAAAAACGGTACCCCAAGGCCAGGAAGCGTCCCAGAGTCACTTGCGTCGCCCAGGTAACAACACAGGTAAAATAGGACAGAAGCGACTCTAGAGGACTCTAAAAGGACGAGAAGTCACGGTGAAGGACGCCAAAAAAGTCGTAAAAGAGTCGCCTAAGAGCCTATTTGAGGCGTGAGTCTGGGGCGCTTCTAGAATGACTCCGGGGCCGTAGAATCGTATCTCAGGCGTTGCTTGCTTGAGTCAGAATTGCATTTCGCATTTATAAAAACTCTTATTAGTGTACTCAAGATAGTAGTAAGCTAAGCGCTAACAAACCGACTATTGAACAAATCTTTCGCGTGTTGGCAATGACTCCAGCGATTTCCGTAACGGTAACGTTTTCAACGGGACGTTGGATTGGATAAGCGAATGAACAACAGATCAGCGCAAAAACTGCATTTCAATTTCAATCACAATCATCAAAAACATCTTAAATCAAACACATATAACGAGCTAACACGCAATGGGAACCCATCGAATTTGAATCTCAATCGATCCGGGGCGGACAGCTGCTTTAGGGAAAATTTTTCTCGCAAACAGAGAGCTGCGCTCGCAACTGTCAAAGACGGCCCATTTGAGCGCGCAAATCCTCCAGACTCAGGCCGGAGTCCTGCACTGCGGCGGCAGGGGCGGCGGCATCAGCGGCAGCGGCGGGCACCGAGTAGGCCGTGCGGACACCGCCACCGGCTCCAACAGAGCGGCCGGCCGCCGCCTCGTCACCGCCCTCCTCAACCAGCTCGATGCACCAGTCATTCTCCGAGTGGACTGCGGCCGCAGCGGCCGACGAGTCCTGCTCCGCTGAGTCAGGCGTGGCGGCGGCGGCAGCAGCGGCGTCGGCCTTGGCGGCCTCGCGCTGACGGCGCTGGCAGGCGGGCTCGGCGCAGTCGGGATTAGGCTTGAGCGACTCCACCGGGAAGAAGTCGGTCATGGCCGAGTAGCCCAGGTAGGGAGACACCCGGCCGAAGCCCAGCAGCAGCTTGAGGGTGGCTTGGACCAGCAGGCCGGCCACGATGCCCATTGTGGTGGGCAGGGACGCCGCGCAGACGCCCTCCCGCTTCAGCGTCCGCTCATCGCCGCCTTCGGCCACGACAAGCGGCGGCAGGCAGGCGAAGCAGGGCGTCCGGCCCGGCCGCATCAGCTGCACGTGGCCGCTGACGGCGTCCTCGGAGACGCCGGACTCCAGCCAGGTGAGGCCGAGCTCGGTGCACATGGCACTGACCGCCACGCGGGCCTCGTAGTTGTCAACGCAGGCCAGCAGCGTCTGTACGGGGCCGCCGTCGGGCAGGCCGCCTTCGGCTGCGCGAGACCGGAGCAGCTCGTAGCCTTCCATTGTTGTCACGTTGCAGGAGTGCGCCTCGATCTGACGGAGTTGAAGCGGGTCGGCGCTATCCTGCTGCAGCAGACAGACAGACAGACGGACAGACAGACAGACAGACAGACAGACAGACAGACAGACGGACAGACAGACAGACAGACAGACAGACAGACAGACAGACAGACAGACAGACAGACAGACAGACAGACAGACAGACAGACAGACAGACAGACAGACATACAGACAAACAGACAGACAGACAGACAGACAGACAGACAGACAAACAGACAGACAGACAGAAAGACAGCCAAGCAGACAGACAGACAGACAGACAGACAGAGACAGACAGACAGACAGACAGAGACAGACAGACAGGAACAACAATCCAGCCCACGCACCTGCACATCCGGATTGATGCCCAGCAGGGTCCTCTTGGCGGCCTCCACCTTGCTGAGGCCGGCCTGGTGCGGCTGGAAGAACAGGCGGTTCATGTTGGCCATCTCCACCTTGTCGTAGTCGAACAGGATGAGGCGGCCGACGCCGCAGCGGGTGAGCATCTCGGCCGTGACGGAGCCGACCCCGCCGACGCCAACAATGAGCACGGCCTGTTCGCGGATGCGCTCGTAGTTCTGCACAACGCCCATGCGCTGCAGCGCCATCAGCCGGCTGTAGGGATTCGAGTCCACGACCTCGGCGGACATTCGGTCGATTCGTTGGCGAGCGGAGGCTGGCTGGGCCTGGCGAAGTTCGGCCAGCTCGGACTCCAGCTCGGCTACTCGAGCTCGAAGCTGCTCCACATTGTTAGCATCAGTGGTTGCCATGGAAACGCGAAGTCTTGGATGGACATGAGTGAAATACAATTTAGGTTAAGGTTTAGTAATAACAAATCGGTACAGGACTGCTTGGCAAAATGCGTATTCCTCAATATTATTCAATACAAACAGTGCAGTTTTAGCAGGCATTCTCAAAAAAATTTTTTCACCTTTGCCTTATCAGACTTACACATGAATTTTCATGGGCAAGTGTTGAAATCATCTGATTGTTTCTATTGACAAGACATATGCACTCAAGTTCTCATTAGGTACAAGTGTTTAGTCTAAAAACAACACATTTAATAACAATGCCTATATATTTAATAACAACATTGATTTTTACTCAAAGACAATTGATTTTTAATCGTTGCTTACTGACATGGCCATGATTAAACTAAAACTTGCATAGAACTAGAACTAGACCCTTTGCATTATCACTGGCTAGCTCTGTCATCTCTTTCAAGTCACCCCTAGCATTTTTGTAGATGATTTTGCTATACTTGTAGTCATAATAATATAGGTATGGTTTTTGCTACTTGTGCCATTGTGGGATCATAAATCATTGCTTGTGAGCTTGTCTGACAGCCACCTGCACAATTTAAATTAACATCTGCATCTACTTCGATAATATAGGAAAATATTCCATTTTCCACATTTTAGCAAACATTCTATATCCACTCTTATATTTTAGTGGATGCCATAGTTTTCTATATAAAATTATTTTTCATTTAAATTTGCACTCATTTCAGCTGCAATATAATGGCTGGGCATCCACTTGCACCAATAACAAAAATGATCTTTGATAGCTAAAAATGTATAATAGATTTGTTACCTTTGTGATACTTAACAATCTACAATACTTTTCTGCAATATGTTTAAAATATCAAATGATTTTAGAAAAAAAATTATTGCAAGAAACTGCATTTATATTGCTAGATTAATTTCAGAGGTTGTGCATATATGATCCAAAGCACGATGTTCATGCTACTTAAATAAATAGACTGACAAACTGCTGCTAAGTGATAATATTTGGGCATTCTTTCATTTTACAATCTCTATTCCTAGGCACTTTTGTTATACAATCCCCATGTAAAAGATGCAGTCAAAGAATAGAAACCAGATAAAACAGTATCCATGAGTCAAAGGCACTACATTAAGGCAGTTTCAATTGATGTCTATTTGAAGTGGAGTTCAACCAAAACAAGGCAATCAAACAAAGACACGACAAGATTCTTGGCAAGAGAGGGATGTATCTATATTCACTTTTGTTATATGATCATTTAAATGGAGGAAATGTATGCAAAGGGATCGGATAACAAAACTTGGGCTTTTTATCAATTTCGTAATACTATCCCCCAAGTAAAAAATTTGTTTGCAGAGGATTGTATATCAAAAATTAAATCAAGGTATCACACTTAAATAATAATATCTTACTGATATTGATATTGATAAGTGGAGCTGAGCTTAGAGCTTTAATATGCGTGCGCATGCACATGCATGCATGCAGGCAGGAGCTTTTTTGCAGAAAAAATTAAATAAAAAAATTAAAAAATCTTGAGTAAAATTAACAAACGTTTTGTATGCTTAGTAAACATCTAAGTAACTAAGTGAAAACAACAAATGTGACATAAAATGAAAATGAGTTATTAGTTATGTTATTTATGTAGCCGTGGTTTTCTGCTCCTGAGAATGTACTGTATCCATAGATACGCAAAAATATGAAATATATAATTTTTCTTATCTGGTCGATTTTAGACTTTTCAAAGTTGTTCGCTGTATTAGTTGTTTTTCTAATACAACTTGCAGGAGTTTCAGAAATTTTTCATAGAGCTTTTTGGACTTGTATGATTCTTATGTAAATATGGCGTCCATCATTTCCATCAGCATATTTTAGTTTCACCATCAGATAATGGACATTCGTACAGTTGCATACAGCTATATTTAGCTAAAGCTTTAACTTTGAAAGACCGTTAAATTGAAAGGATAATACTATATACGAAGCTTTGATACGAAGCAATACTAAATATCGAAGCTTTTAAATCCTGAATTTTATTGTGCTTGAACTTTAGGAATAATTTGAAACATTATTTTGAGTAAAGCTCAATTGTTATTTTATTATCAACTGGAATATGAGCCTTTGTACCTTGATTATCTGGTATTATTTATACTATTTAGTTAAAATATTTAATTATTATTCAGTATAATCAGTTTCACTAAGGAAAACTAAGTAGTCGTAACAAACTGACTAGGAAAAAAGAATAATAAACTTACAAACTATTTTTGTCACATGTCTCTTATTTCTGAATACCATTATTTTGATTTCTAAAATTATTGCTGCCACTATTGATAACTGGTGATGCTGATTCCTAACTTTTCTAAGGTTTCCGCCTGATTTTCCCCTTTAGGTTCAGATTCTTATTTTCTGAAATGCACAACTCTCTCCTTTAGTGGTAGTTTTTCTGGCAGAGGCAGGAATAATCTCACAGAAAATGTTTAGTAACTTTAGAAAGTGTTTAGTAAGTTCATTTCTAAACGGGTAACAAAATGTGTAACAAGTCTCGATAAGTTGTCTACAATATTATATTTATTTGAGAGACAAAGAATCCTACCAACTTTCATGCAATGTCCGAGGCGCAGAGTCAGAAAGGCTCGTCGAAGCCACAGACGCCCGCAACAGGGGCTGGCGACAAACAGCAGGACCTGGTGCCGCGAGAGTCCGACTTCACGGATAACAAGGCCTACCTGCTCACCGCTAGCAGCCAGAGTGGCATGAACTTGTAAGTTTTTTTACCGGGTTTCGAAATTTCTAAAGACAATTTAATGCTCCGACTCTAATTAACCAACAACTCGACCTGCCCGAATTCAAGGTACGACCATCTCATCGTCTGCCTGAAAAAGATCCTCGAGGAGAAACCCAGCAATGTAGTGGACATCTTCGAAGACATCAGCAAGGAGGGCAAACGGGCGAGGTTCGCCTCCAACGTGGACACGGTGCAGAACCAGTACGAGCGAACTACCGAGGTGGCCAAGGCCGAAGTGCAGCGGCATCTGTTTGAGGTGAGCACTGTAGCATACAGTTGCCTATCGGTGTACTTTCTAGCCAGAAGGAAATTAAAAAGCATTGAATTCCAAACCAATGCATCTTCAGCCAACCCAGGGCGATGAAGATGAGGAAGAGATGGATTCGGCGCTGCCCAACCTGTGGCAGACCGCCTATCTGTTCGAGCAGGGAGGAGTCGGTAAGCGAAGGAAGCTCTCAGGAGATAAATTATGGGTTTTAGATCTTCCATAGCAACCGCTGGAGCTTTTGACAATTCAATGCTCTCCTGCAAACTCCCAAACTCAGGCCTGGACGCTGAGGAGACCTACCGCCTGTGGCTGGCTCTCAAAGAGCTGGAGAAGCAGCACAGCTTCGAGCAGCTGCGCTTCTGGGGCAAAATCCTCGGCACTGAGGGTGGCTATTACATCGCTGAGGGTCTGCTCAAGCAGGATGAGATAGACGCCATCGTCGAGGAGGAGGCGAAGGCCGCGGCAGCCACCGCCAGCAGTGCCGACGGCAGCAAGCCGGAACAAGCCGGGGCCGACTCCGCCGCTGACGCTGAAGCCGCTGGCGACGCCGACGAGGAGCCGCCGGAGGACCCGATCCCCAAGCCGGACTTCAAGACGCCGCCGGTGGTGCCACGCGAAGACGCCGGCTCCGGCGTCAACCGGTTTGTGTACTTTGTCTGCTCGGAGCCCGGCCGGCCCTGGACCCGCCTGCCCAGCGTGACCCCGGCGCAGATCCAGGCTGCCCGCAAGGTGAAGAAGTTCTTCACCGGCCGCCTTGACGCCCCTGTGGTCACCTACCCGCCGTTTCCCGGCAACGAGGCCAACTACCTGCGCGCTCAGGTCTGCCGGATCTCAGCCGGCACCATCATCTCGCCGCAGGTGAGTGCAATGTTGTGCTAGCAAAATTTGGAACGAGTCAATGCTGTGGTCAAAGTTAAATCTCAAAGTTGTAAAACCATAAGAGAGCGTCTACTGACGAGTAGCGAGGAAAGAGAATTAAGCGATTCCCTTATAGCCAGCTGATGTAAGAAAAACTGTTGGGCACCGGGCAGTTTAATAGAACATTAACTGTTTCCCGGCGGGTCCTGGCTCAGAAGACCAGCTGACAGCGGGCTAGGAGCTCAGAAATGTTTACTTCAGGTAATCAGGCTTACCTGGTCTGGACTACCCTTCCCAAATGCTTACCCTCACCGAAACTGCAGGGCTTTTACATGTTCGACGAAGAGGAGGAAGAGGATGAGGAGGGCGGCGGCCGCGACAACTTCGTGGAGAACCCGGAGTTCGAGCCGATGCCGGTGCGGGAGCTCATCGACCCCAGCCTGTCCAGCTGGGTGCACCATGTGCAGCACGTCCTGCCGCAGGGCCGCACCCGCTGGTGGAATCCGGCGCAGAAGCGGGACGACGATTCCGTTGACGACGAGGATGAAGAGGAGAAGGAGGAGATGGACGAGCCGCAGCCGGAGGAGGGCCCACCGCTGCTGACGCCGCTGTCCGAGGACGCGGAGGTTGACGGCAACCAGCCGTGGACGGCGCGGCTCTCGTCGCAGCTGCTGCCGCAGTTCTCGGTTGCCGTCCTGTCCTCCAACCTGTGGCCGGGCGCGTACGCGGTGGCCCAAGGCAGGTGCGAGTCGCGGCGAGAGATGACTGGGGAGAAGAGAGAAAGGGGAGAATTAGGAACAGGAGAGGGGAGAATTAGGGACATGAGAGGGGAGAATTAGGGACATGAGAGGGGAGAATTAGGGACATGAGAGGGGAGGGACAGGAGAGGGGAGAATTAGGGACATGAGAGGGGAGAATTAGGGACATGAGAGGGGAGAATTAGGGACATGAGAGGGGAGGGACAGGAGAGGGGAGAATTAGGGACATGAGAGGGGAGAATTAGGGGCATGAGAGGCGAGGGACATGAGAGGCGAGAGACAGGAGAGGGGAGAATTAGGGACATGAGAGGCTAGGGACAGGAGAGGGGAGAATTAGGGACATGAAAGGCGAGGGACAGGAGAGGGGAGAATTAGGGACATGAGACGGGAGAATTAGGGACATGAGAGGGGAGAATTAGGGACATGAGAGGCTAGGGACAGGAGAGGGGAGAATTAGGGACATGAAAGGCGAGGGACAGGAGAGGGGAGAATTAGGGACATGAGACGGGAGAATTAGGGACATGAGAGGGGAGAATAAGGGACATGAGAGGCTAGGGACAGGAGAGGGGAGAATTAGGGACATGAGAGGGGAGAATTAGGAACAGGAGAGGGGAGAATTAGGAACAGGAGAGGGGAGAATTAGGCACATGAGAGGGGAGAATTAGGGACATGAGACGGGAGAATTAGGGACATGAGAGGGGAGAATTAGGGACATGAGAGGCTAGGGACAGGAGAGGGGAGAATTAGGGACATGAAAGGCGAGGGACAGGAGAGGGGAGAATTAGGGACATGAGACGGGAGAATTAGGGACATGAGAGGGGAGAATAAGGGACATGAGAGGCTAGGGACAGGAGAGGGGAGAATTAGGGACATGAGAGGGGAGAATTAGGAACAGGAGAGGGGAGAATTAGGAACAGGAGAGGGGAGAATTAGGCACATGAGAGGGGAGAATTAGGAACAGGAGAGGGGAGAATTAGGAACAGGAGAGGGGAGAATTAGGAACAGGAGAGTGGCGAATTAGGGACAGGAGAGGGAAGAATTAGGGACAGGAGAGGGGAGAATTAGGGACAGGTGAGGGGAGAATTAGGGACAGGAGAGGGAAGAATTAGGGACAGGAGAGGGGAGAATTAGGGACAGGTGAGGGGAGAATTAGGGACAGGAGAGTGGCGAATTAGCGACAGGAGAGGGGAGAATTAGGGACAGGAGAGGGGAGAATTAGGGACAGGAGAGGGGAGAATTAGGAACAGGAGAGGGGAGAATTAGGAACAGGAGAGGGGAGAATTAGGAACAGGAGAGGGGAGAATTAGGAACAGGAGAGGGGAGAATTAGGAACAGGAGAGGGGAGAATTAGGAACATGAGAGGGGAGAATTAGGAACAGGAGAGTGGTGAATTAGGGACATGAAAGGGGAGAATTAGGAACAGGAGAGTGGTGAATTAGGGACATGAAAGGGGAGAATTAGGAACAGGAGAGGGGAGAATTAGGAACATGAGAGGGGAGAATTAGGAACAGGAGAGGGGAGAATTAGGGACAGGTGAGGGGAGAATTAGGAACAGGAGAGGGTAGAATTAGGAACAGGAGAGGGGAGAATTAGGAACAGGAGAGGGGAGAATTAGGAACAGGAGAGGGAGAATTAGGAACAGGAGAGGGGAGAATTAGGAACATGAGAGGGGAGAATTAGGAACATGAGAGGGGAGAATTAGGAACAGGAGAGTGGTGAATTAGGGACATGAAAGGGGAGAATTAGGAACAGGAGAGGAGAGAATTAGGAACATGAGAGGGGAGAATTAGGAACAGGAGAGGGGAGAATTAGGGACAGGTGAGGGGAGAATTAGGAACAGGAGAGGGTAGAATTAGGAACATGAGAGGGGAGAATTAGGAACATGAGAGGCATTATTTTTGCAGCAGAACCAAGTAGCCTCTGTGACTAAATAAAAAGCGATCGCAGAAAGGGAAAATAAGAGAGAGAAGAAAGGGAGGCAGGGAAAAGGGAGAGAAGAGAAAGGAACCGGAAAGGCACAGGAGCTGAGAAGTGAGCCGGAGAAGTCGCAGCCCAGTCCCGCCCATGCCCGCAGTCTATTCGAGAACGTGTACATCGGCTGGGGCCACAAGTACGCCACCGAGAACTACAGCCCACCGCCGCCGCCGCCAGTGCTGCTGGAGTTCCCCAGCGGGCCGGAGATCACCGAGACGGAGGACCCGACGCCCGAGGAGGAGGCGGCGCTGAAGGCGGCCCTGGCCGAGGCCGAGGAGGGCGCCGAGGAGGGCGCGGGCGAGGAGGAGGAGGACGAGGAGGAGGACGACTGAGCAGGCGGCGTCCGACTGGCTGATTGCGCAACCGTGTCCTGCAACTGCTCCCTGCTTTGTTTTCTATTTTTTGCGCGACATTTCCGTCTGTTTTTTTGTCTGTAGATTTCTGTGCTGCCGTTTGGCCTGCCGCTTCGAAGTGAAACTTGGCGGTCAAATTTAAAATTGACTGGTTTAGACAGACTTGTTATACTAAGGTCAATATTGTATTGTTTGTTTGTAACACTATGATCTACCTTTGATGACTTGTTTATGAAAGCTGTTACGAAAAAAATAATATTCAAAGGAATCTTTGGGAACTCGGATCGAAAGCTCCATTTTTAAAACAAAAAATACAGAGCCATGTGTTTCTGCTCAGCTACTCAGTTCAGTAGAGAATATAGAGTTTTCACAGTCTGGCCTCATTTGATGGCGGTGTGAACGAGCAACAAATTGGAAAACTTGCATCACACTCCTCTAAACCCCAGCCCAGTCATTCTTCTCAGTATATGTCAGTTGATTGCAGTTTAAACGCTTGCGATCACTCGTAAAAGTCAGTAGTTGATGTCGTGAAAAACTGAGATGATTGTCAAAGATTCGTTCATCATAACTGAAATTTTGTGATCACTCGAAAATTATGGCCTCATTTGATGGCGGTGTGAACGAGCAACGAACAAGCACGTTTGAGAAAACTATTTTGTGCTCTGAATTCAAAACCAGTGTACAGTCTGTATCAGAGTACAAAGGCAAGCGCTCTTGTTGATATAACTGGTGCGAGCTAACAAAAAACCTAGCATATTAATTACACTTTTTGATCGTCTTTTTCCTGGTACTTCAATTGTCAGGGTGCTGAAGGTCGCGTATAGAACAGGATTTTCTTGGACCTTGTTTACCAGGGGTTCCAGCGGCAACCAACAGGCGCTGTTTTTTCACGCTTGCTCATTTCGCTTATGTTAGGGGTCGGCAAACTTTTTTACCCCAAGGGCCAGATAGAGAACCTTGAGCATGACTGCGGTTCGGAGGAAGGAGATGAGAGGGAATAAAAAAGAAAGGATATAGGAAAAGGGAGAGGTTAGGGAAGGAGCAAAGAGGAGACGATAGGAGAGAAGATGAATTAGGCTAGGAGAGTAGAAAAGAGAAGAGAGAGGGAGAGTAGGAAGAAGAGAGAAGAGGAGAGAGGAGAGGAGAGAGGAGAGGAGAGAGGAGAGGAGAGAGGAGAGGAGAGAGGAGAGGAGAGAGGAGAGAAGAGAGGAGAGGAGAGAGGAGAGGAGAGAGGAGAGGAGAGAGGAGAGGAGAGAGGAGAGGAGAGAGGAGAGAAGAGAGGAGAGGAGAGAGGAGAGGAGAGAGGAGAGGAGAGAGGAGAGAAGAAGAGAGGAGAAAATAGCGCTGAGAAGAGACAAACATCGAGCGGGCCGGATTGCTATTGTGCAGTTTAAAAGGACCGCGAGGGCCGGATGAAGAGGCTTTGCAGGCCGGAGTTGCCGACCCCTGGCTCATGTGATGGAAAATAATAAAATAGTTAATAACCTGACTGGCGTGATGACCAATCAATTTTGAAGCGACAGTCAGACTAGACGGAGAGTTGTTAAAATAAAGAGGCTTGAGTTGAGTTTTGTGTGTTGCGCAACTTGGGGTGCTGTGTAAGAGGCAAGCGACCAATGTACAGCGTTTTAGTTGATCAACTGGCCCTTGCGTTGTTAAATTTTGTTGCTGAATTTGAAAATTTTCTTAAGTTAGTTGAGATTTAAAGTGATCACAGAAAAATTTATAAATTTTTGTGGTCAAACGAGTCGTGTGATTTGGTCTCTCATTTGATTGCAGCGTGAATGAGCCTTAAATATTTAAAACTTATGCGAGACTTTAATAAACATTTTATGCCTTGCGGTCTTGTGTGCAGTTTAGCAGTCAACAGCAATGACAGCAGACGAGGCCTTCACCAGATTGGCTCTGAACACTCATTCCCTGATGGAATTTGTGTTCGGTATCTCAGAGATTGTCATGGGCTGCATTCACATGCGCAACTGCCCCGCCCAGGTTCGAATCCCCATCTACCTGCTGGTGGCTGGCATCGTGGGAGTCTCCAGGTCGGTGGCTAACAGCGTCCGGTCGATGCAGATGCAGGAGGACAGCCGGCGGCAGCATGTGCAGGAAGTGGAGGTCTCGAGCTCGACCCCGCTGATCCAGAGGACGACGGAGACGCTGAGCTCGAGGCGGCTGTGGAAGCTGCTGACCCACCTGCTGGCGGTGTTCGCCCTGCTGTGGGTCATCTGCGGCCTGGTGTGGACCTACGGAACGCAGCCGCAGTTCAACAACAGAACGGAGGCGAATTTCTGCCAGAAGGAGGTGTACAGCTTCGCCAAGGCTATGTCCGTAATCCGGACGATCATCCTGTGCGTTTATTTCAGCGTCACGTGCTTCTGCGTGGGTTTCCTGGCCGATTTCGGCTCGCGACGCGTCGATACTGGCGATCGGATGCCCCTGCAGTCGCCTCCCCCCAGTTATCGGAGCGTTTAATTCGAGCAAACTATAAATACGAGCTATTTACACTGAGCTACATGTACATACGATTTACGAGTCGTAACTATATTTACTCAACACGTACAACTGCGAATATTATATTTTGCGGACAGCCTCTTCTTCGATTAAATGAATCTCTGTTTATTAAAAAACTTAAGTCCATGTTCAAGAGCTGCAGAGTACAGACCATAAAACCTTGCCTGCAGTATGACGCTGCGTTTGGCGCCTGTTTGACAGCTTCAGTGCGCCTTTTGTTTTTGTTATTGAAGCTTCTTTCCTCTGCACAGGCACACTGTCATCCTACACCCTGATGCTTCAGGCACACTGTCACCCCACACCCTGATGCTTCAGGCACACTGTCATCCTACACCCTGATGCTTCAGGCACACTGTCACCCCACACCCTGATGCTTCAGGCACACTGTCATCCTACACCCTGATGCTTCAGGCACACTGTCACCCCACACCCTGATGCTTCAGGCACACTGTCATCCTACACCCTGATGCTTCAGGCACACTATCACCACACACCCTGATGCTTCAGGCACACTGTCACCCCACACCCTGATGCTTCAGGCACACTGTCACCCCACACCCTGATGCTTCAGGCACACTGTCACCCCACACCCTGATGCTTCAGGCACACTGTCACCCCACACCCTGATGCTTCAGGCACACCGTCACCCCACACCCTGATGCTTCAGGCACACCGTCACCCCACACCCTGATGCTTCATTCGGCACTTGGTGCTGGGTGAATTCTTGCAATCATAGTGGGGCTTAGTATCATTACAATTTAAAGATGCGTTTCAACTTCACAAGTATTACCAAACAATTCTCGGTTTAATCTAACAAATACATTTTGGTAGCACAGTTTCACATTCAAATGCGAAAAAGAGTGGTAAAAGAAATCGCTTTCACTTGCAGCAGTTTCCCCGAGGCCCCTTTGTACCAGCTGACGTCTCCGATCGGTCACTGCTGGCCACGTCGGCAAAGCGGGGAGAGAATGGAGGGGAGCGCCACGCCACGTCTACAGCGCTCCTCGGTGTATTGCATTTCTCTTCTTTAAGCGGGGTAGGCCGCGAAGACAGTGTTGGGTTTCCTGAAAGCGGCAGTTTCAGGCCCGCTCGATGCCATGGCAAAAAAAACGGTTTGCGTCCTGGCGGGCAGGCCAGTCAACTTCGTCTTGCACTTGACGCAGGAAATTTTCTCCGCAACTTTCAACTTATTTTCAGACCGACTTGAACAGTCAGGGAGCCACGTGGCACGGGGGAACGCGCAGATGCCGCTCCCACGGATCACCCTAGGACTCAACAAGCCAGTCCACGTGGCAACTGCTCAACCCTAGAAGGTTCCTATCAGCGCCGCGAGTCCGCGGGCTGGGGTTGCTGCCGTGTCAAACGTGGCACAGCCCGACAGAAAAAGCATAAAAGGAAGCAGCCCGAAGCCGAGCCGAGGCTCACTTCAAACCAACCAGGAGCTCAACTTTGCTCAGTCAGTTGCATTTCCTTCAACTATTTCCTGGAATCTACAGTCGCAATGAAACTGCAGCTAGCCCTGTCTGTCTTCTGCTGCGCCTGCCTGTGGGCGGCCTCGCAGGCCAGTGCGATGAATTCAAACTACACGGTCACCGAGGAGGTCTGGTTCGAGGTCCGCGTCAAGGACATGGACGGCCCCGGCGAAGACTTCACTGGAAAGTGAGTACCCCAGGTTAAATTAGAAATTCGAGAAAGAACTTCTAAATATTTATCGCTTTCCAAATTATGGGACTTTCAGTTAGGATTCGCTGCCGTTTAGAAAAGGAGTTCCTCAGAAGTCTTTCCTCTCTAGAAGCTACAAAGCGTAATCACAATTCTCGCTAAGAGAACTGGACTTCTGGAGACGAATGTTTCCGTGTGATGCGTACGAGCTACTTCAGTTTAGAAGTCCCTTTCACTGCAACACGCTGCTCATAAGCATAAGAATAAATAAATTTGACCTTTGCCGTGCACCCGAAGGTTCACCGTAGCCGTATTCGGCGAGGCCGCGCCGATGACCACAATGAACTTCGTGTCGCTTGCCCGGGGCTACAAGTTCCGCGGCGAGAATCTGCACTACAAGAACACGCCAGTGCACCGCGTGGTGCCCGACTTCGTCGTCCAGATGGGCGACATCACCACCGGGGACGGCACCGGCGGCACCAGCATCTACGGTCCGCGATTCAACGACGAGCCCTTCATCCTGTCCCACCGGTCGCCCGGCTGGATCGCCATGGCCAACCACGGCCCGGACACCAACGGTTCCCAGTTCTACATCCTGCTCACCAAGGCCCGCTGGCTGGACAATAAGCACGTCGTGTTCGGCAAGGTCATCAAGGGATTCGTAAGTGCATCTGGAAGAATTGGGGCACTGAAGACACCAGAGCAAACCAGATCGTTTAAGGTTTCTTTTCTTAAGGATTATCGGAATTTTAAGCCCCGGGGTCTCGACCTCGTATTAGTCGGATTTTCAAATCAGACGAGCAGATGTTGAACATCTCGGCTCCGTTTAACTCCTTTCACATTCAGCGGAATCGAACTCGAAAAATCCATGATTTAAGACGTTTCTTTGTTTTTGGTGTCCTCTCGCTCAATTGCAAAAATAGTCTTCCGGAAGACTGCCGCTGCAATGCACAAATAGAACACTTCCCCATGAAAACGGAACCTACTAGGACAAAAAGCGTCCCAGAGCCACTTGCGTCTTTCAGAGTCGTTGCAGGTAAAACGTGTGAAATAGGAACTCATTCTAGACGACTACGACTCTAAAACGACGAAACTGCAAGCTGCAAACTGCAGTCGCCTCTCCGTCTGTTAATCTGTTGATTCCAAGCAATTATCGGTTTAGTAACAAGTTCAACCGAACTAAACAGCCATCTTTTCCCACCTAACCAAACCAGGACGTGGTCAAGACAGTCGGCGAAGTGCCCTCCGACCCAGACACGGCGGTGCCGCGCAAGCGCATCATGATTGAGGACTGCGGCGTGGTGGGCATCAAGGAGCGCTACGAGCTGAAGCCGAGCGAGCTGGACAGCACAGACGACGTGAAGCGGACTGAGCTGTGAACAAAAAACTTTCGAACTTTAAATGAAGCATCTTCAGTGTTTAATAATGCAATTAAATATAATCAGCGATTTAGAACATTCTCGAATGCCTATTAGTAATAAGAAACTGAATCAAACATAACACATTAATATTATAAAACAGTTACGGTTCTAGTGCAAAACTTGTCGAATGATTAATTATAAAAATAACTGGGACAAGATTCTCAGCTGGAATAAATGTTTATTATAATATCGAACTACTAATAGTAGAACACAAACAGTAGATTTTGAATTTTCGTGTCGTTTATTTCGCACAAATACAACTATTAAGAGTTGCAAGCTGAGCCACTGTAAAGAGTTATTGAGAACCGAAAAAATGCATAAATAATTTGACTTAGCAGACTACAAAATTTGGTTAAGCGGTTAAATGCGCCATTAAAAAAAATACAGCTGCTTGTAGAAAAAAACAAAACAGTATGAAACAATTGGACATTGGCAGACCACGCAAATAATAAATTATTGACATAACAAATTAGATTAAAACAATAAATAACAGGTACAAACAACCCTGTCCATAACAGGTTTGATGGGGGAATATAAACATTAGAATAAGCATAGAATTAAACAGGCAACAGGGTCACATGATCACGGCAACCACCTGGCAGCAGGGTCTCATGATCACGGCAACCACCTGGCAACAGGGTCTCATGATCACCCGGCAACCACCTGGCAACAGGGTCTGATGATCACCCGGCAACCACCTGGCAACAGGGTCTCATGATCACCCGGCAACCACCTGGCAACAGGGTCTCATGATCACCCGGCAACCACCTGGCAACAGGGTCTCATGATCACCCGGCAACCACCTGGCAACAGGGTCTCATGATCACCCGGCAACCACCTGGCAACAGGGTCTCATGATCACCCGGCAACCACCTGGCAACAGGGTCTCATGATCACCCGGCAACCACCTGGCAACAGGCTCACATGATCACCCGGTACACCACCTGGCCGTTGCTATTCTCCAGGCCGGCCAGCGTCACGGCAGTCGGCGCCGAAACAACGGAAGGCGGAGGAGCGGCACCGCTGGCGTCAGCAGAGCTGGCAGCGGACGGCGTGTCCTGATTGACGCCACCGGAAGCCGAGGCGGAAGCGCCAGCGCTGCCAGCTCTCTCATTAGCCGCCTCCAGCTTGTTGGCCTCGCGGTATTTCAGCAGGTAGAGCTTCAGCGGCTCAATGTAGTTGTCAAGGCCCACGGCCTGAAGTGCATGGATAAAATCGATTTATGCTTGCTAAATGCTAACTAGTAGTAATAAAAGAATTTTGAGCAAATATTGTTGCAGCAGGTTGAGCTGATGATGCTCAAGAAATCAATGCAGACTCGATCCCTAAATAGATCGAAAGTGGCTGGTTTGAACTGAAGACCGGAAATCAGAAACTTTTGTTGCTACGGGACGGATGGTGCTGGCTAGTCAGGCCTCTCTTCTATGAAACAAAGCCCGAACCTACGAAGGGTCGCGTCTGTCGAGTGTTCCAAGTTCCCAGATTCCAAAGCCCTGATATGGACTGCAGCGTTTAAAAGACGGCACAGCCAACACAGTGAAATCCGCAGCCGCACCTGCATAGCGGTGAGGATGTCCTCCCCGTTCATAGTCTTGCGCTTGTCATCCTGGCACCGGTCGGAGGCCTCCGAGGTGATGAAGGAGATGAACTCGGAGACGCACTCCTGCACGCACTCTTTGGCCTCCTTGGTGATCTTGCCAGTCTCCGGGATGGTCCGCTTCATGATCTTCGATATGTTGGCGATGGGCAGGAAGCGGTCCTGGTCACGGATGGGGGAGTGCTGGCCCACAGGGCGGTTCTCTCCACCAGGCGACTGCGGGTCCAGGCTCGAGTCCTGAAGTTATTGCAATTTTAATAATCAGAGCAGTTTCTGTTGTGCTGTTTGGCTGCAAATACAAAAATAGCCAGGCTGCAGCAGCCTAACTACCCTCTATAGGTACATATACTTGGTACTGGAAATGTTTGCAATAAAAGTATAGAAAATCAAACATGACCAGGATGATAAAAATATACTAATAATAGCAAGAGAGTTGTAGGCACCCTGGTGCAATCAATGTATTTGGCAACATTGTTCTACAACCACCACTTAGGCAATTCTACCTATTCTATTGACTTTTTCTACTAAAACAAGTGCAGAGATACTATAATAATAACAATAATTGATTACACTTGCCTTAATGGGCAAATGTGCAACAAACAGCTCAGGTATACAGCTATTGCACAATGCATCTGAAGACTGCATTTGGCTGCTCAGTCAAAGGACTGAGGGTTGCCACACATTCTCAATACCTTAGCTAATTCTGGCACCCATTCTATTCTACAGCTAGGTGAACTGATAAATAAAGCAATGCAAACTTAAATGTCTTGCTCAAGGATACAATTTGCTTCAGTGGAATTAGGAATCAAACCACCAATCCCTTTACTCTAGAAATGTATCCCATTTATATTTTTTATATCATAAACATTCTATTACATTTATTATTTATCTACCCTTTTTATTTTTTTCATTGGCACAAAATAAGGGGATAAATCTTAACCATAAGAGTAGGGGCACTATAACTATATTATACATTGGAGGGCCCTATAATATATACTAGATACTAAAATAAACTAGAACACTATAAATATATTAGAAAGGTACTATCATATATGCACAACTGTTGGCTAACCTGGCCACTATAAATTATGGTTAACTAGGAAATAAGATAAGTTGCAAAAATGGCCACCCTAAATACAGATATAGTAGGCCTACAAATTAGATAATAAGCCATTTGGCTCATTCTATATAAGATAAACATTTTTGGAAAATAGAAAAAAGTCAATATTTTTGCTTGCCATTGCCTAATCAGCCAATTTTTTACCAAATGTTTTTTATATGTAATATCTACAATCTAAGAATAAATGAATTAATGATAAAATGTTGGATTAGTATGTTATCAAGTCGCAAAAAGTCATTTTGTAAAAATTTGGACATTTTTCTAAGCAAAAGACATTATTAAGTTTGTGTACCTTTTAAAAACAAATAGAAAGCTTTGGAAGGTTGAAACAAACTATAGATAAAAGTATAGTACTTGCATCATCAGATAAAAGCATTGGTGACCAAATATTCTATTATATTTTTAATATATTAGTACCTCAAAGTTATTGAATTGACAGCAAAAAATATGTTACAACCATAATGTTACGACCATAAGGCTGCCTTTTCTTTTGTATCTTTGTTGCCTTTTTGAGTTTATATATTCTACAAAAAGAGTATGATTATTACTGAAGATATTCTTAGTCAAATTTAAAAAAAATGTATTGCAAAATATTAAAAACAAAAAATGTTATAAGACTTTTACCTTTTAGTTTCTATATGTCAAAAATCCTGTTGTTACGACTATAAGTGCCATTCAAGGTTTAATAGCATCTATACTAATGATGATATCTACATGAAACTCTAGACTATAAAAATATTCTTGACAAAATTATCTTTCATTTAAAATATTGGTTTAGTATATTCTATTATTATTTTTCATTTTATAAGTAAAAATAGCCTGTCATGTTACAACTGTGCTTATATGGAATGAGCCATTTAGCCTTAATAAGACAATCAGCTACTCTTACTATTTATCCAAAATTGTGTTAATTTTGTTTTAGGGTTTCTTTCATAAGTAAGTTGCATTTTTTGGTGAAAAAGTAAGTTGCACAGCCAATGTAAATCAGGGGAATACATATGCATAGGTACTATACTAAACAAATTGAGGGCAAACCTTTTTTGATAAAGACCTAAGCTTAGGCCTTTTTAAGTTAGTTAAGCAACTTCTAGCACTTTTCTATTTTCTGTTTTGGATTTAATCATTGTCTATAGATTCTAAGTATTATAGTTTAGAAAATTGATAATAATTTGTAGGACCATGGGATGGGACTATTAACCCAAAGGAAAGGGGGTAATAGGCCTATCTGGCCCTATCATTGACATTGGCATCATTGCCAGCCAAGTAGCCATAAAGGGAAGGGATAGTCTTTCTGGCTGCCATGCCTACCTACCTACCCACTTAAATATAGTTAGGCCTATGTATAATAGTAGGCCTAGGCCTAATAAACAAATTTTACAAAGAAAACTTAACTAAAATTTAAATTTGATTGTCATTGAATTCAAGTAGGGGCCTAACTTCTAAAGTCATGGCTTATAATTAATTGCATTAATTATAGGCTTATACATTTTTAACTTCTCTTGCTCAAGATATAATTATAACTTATATAAGTGGACATTAAATACAAAATAGCAACAATAAATTAATTGAAATATAATAAACCAAAACAAAAGCATATTGAATAGGCCTATGTCTAGCAAAATAGCACTAGAAGGTAGGCCTATTAGTATATTAATATACATGCCCACTGGCATTTCCAACTACTTGTAGGCATCTAACTGTTGAGTGTTGACTGTTGTTATTCAATTTGAGACAGAGACACTATGGGCCTTTTCATATTGCTTGTTCTGGTTCCAGAACCAGAACCAATTTGTGAGGTATAACTTTTTGTCTCCATAACTAGAGGGAGATACGTGCTATAAAGTTTTTATTATTGAATGACAATCGCCAAAAAGAAAGTGAAAAATCGTGCAAAGTGAGGCTGTTAAGGCAGTCAAATATTAACAGAGTTTAATAGTTATACTGCTGTTTTTCTTGGAATTCCGAACCGATTCTGGTTCTGGAATTGGTAATATGAAAAGGCCCTATGACTAAACTAGCGTTAGATTTATTTGAATTAAATGCACAGTCCTAGAAATTACTGATTTTGCTTATAAAATCTTTTTAGGCCTTATGATTAACTACATTACATAGATACACGTTGCTGACTAAAATTAGCATTACATGTAGTAGAGGGCATAGTGAAAGTGAAAGTGAACTCAATTAAGTAGAATTCAGGCTGCTGTGTAGCTGCGGCCGACGTACATACACGCTGTAAGTGCAATTTTCCCTGGGGTTGTATACGGCATTAAATGTCTAATTAAAATAACAAAGAAAACATTTTACTAGCGCAAAGAGAGTTAATCTTTTCTTTAAATGTCAAATAAAGAAATTTAAAAACTGTTTTATTGAAATATTTATCAATATTTTTAACCAACACAGTTTATTTTTTCTTTCATTAGACTCTTTGAACAATTTTAACTTGCGGACAATATGCATTTTTACCGAAATATAGTGCTTTGCTTCTTCTAATCAACAGTATAACAGACTTTTCATAGTTTATTATAGGCCAGAGGAGGTTGGCCCCGATTATTGATTGGTTATTTAAATTAAAATATTTGAACTGAAGCTGCTTTTGA
>NIVC01000776.1:180000-191332 GCA_002269645.1 Macrostomum lignano | reverse complement strand
GCGATCCAGCCGGGCGACCGGTGGGACAGGATGAAGGGCTCGTCGTTGAATCGCGGACCGTAGATGCTGGTGCCGCCGGTGCCGTCCCCGGTGGTGATGTCGCCCATCTGGACGACGAAGTCGGGCACCACGCGGTGCACTGGCGTGTTCTTGTAGTGCAGATTCTCGCCGCGGAACTTGTAGCCCCGGGCAAGCGACACGAAGTTCATTGTGGTCATCGGCGCGGCCTCGCCGAATACGGCTACGGTGAACCTTCGGGTGCACGGCAAAGGTCAAATTTATTTATTCTTATGCTTATGAGCAGCGTGTTGCAGTGAAAGGGACTTCTAACTGAAGTAGCTCGTACGCATCACACGGAAACATTCGTCTCAGAAGTCCAGTTCTCTTAGCGAGAATATGTGATTACGCTTTGTAGCTTCTAGAGAGGAAAGACTTCTGAGGAACTCTCCTTTTCTAAACGGCAGCGAATCCTAACTGAAAGTCCCATAATTTGGAAAGCGATAAATATTTAGAAGTTCTTTCTCGAATTTCTAATTTAACCTGGGTACTCACTTTCCAGTGAAGTCTTCGCCGGGGCCGTCCATGTCCTTGACGCGGGACCTCGAACCAGACCTCCTCGGTGACCGTGTAGTTTGAATTCATCGCACTGGCCTGCGAGGCCGCCACACAGGCAGGCGCAGCAGAAGACAGACAGGGCTAGCTGCAGTTTCATTGCGACTGTAGATTCCAGGAAATAGTTGAAGGAAATGCAACTGACTGAGCAAAGTTGAGCTCCTGGTTGGTTTGAAGTGAGCCTCGCTCGGCTTCGGGCTGCTTCCTTTTATGCTTTTTCTGTCGGGCTGTGCCACGTTTGACACGGCAAGCAACCCAGCCCGCGGACTCGCGGCGCTGATAGGAACCTTCTAGGGTTGAGCAGTTGCCACGTGGACTGGCTTGTTGAGTCCTAGGGTGATCCGTGGGAGCGGCATCTGCGCGTTCCCCCGTGCCACGTGGCTCCCTGACTGTTCAAGTCGGTCTGAAAATAAGTTGAAAGTTGCGGAGAAAATTTCCTGCGTCAAGTGCAAGACGAAGTTGACTGGCCTGCCGCGCCAGGACGCAAACCGTTTTTTTTTGCCATGGCATCGAGCGGGCCTGAAACTGCCGCTTTCAGGAAACCCAACACTGTCTTCGCGGCCTACCCGCTTAAAGAAGAGAAATGCAATACACCGAGGAGCGCTGTAGACGTGGCGTGGCGCTCCCCTCCATTCTCTCCCCGCTTTGCCGACGTGGCCAGCAGTGACGCGATCGGAGACGTCAGCTGGTACAAAGGGGCCTCGGGGAAACTGCTGCAAGTGAAAGCGATTTCTTTTACCACTCTTTTTCGCATTTGAATGTGAAACTGTGCTACCAAAATGTATTTGTTAGATTAAACCGAGAATTGTTTGGTAATACTTGTGAAGTTGAAACGCATCTTTAAATTGTAATGATACTAAGCCCCACTATGATTGCAAGAATTCACCCAGCACCAAGTGCCGAATGAAGCATCAGGGTGTGGGGTGACGGTGTGCCTGAAGCATCAGGGTGTGGGGTGACGGTGTGCCTGAAGCATCAGGGTGTGGGGTGACAGTGTGCCTGAAGCATCAGGGTGTGGGGTGACAGTGTGCCTGAAGCATCAGGGTGTGGGGTGACAGTGTGCCTGAAGCATCAGGGTGTGGGGTGACAGTGTGCCTGAAGCATCAGGGTGTGTGGTGATAGTGTGCCTGAAGCATCAGGGTGTAGGATGACAGTGTGCCTGAAGCATCAGGGTGTGGGGTGACAGTGTGCCTGAAGCATCAGGGTGTAGGATGACAGTGTGCCTGAAGCATCAGGGTGTGGGGTGACAGTGTGCCTGAAGCATCAGGGTGTAGGATGACAGTGTGCCTGAAGCATCAGGGTGTGGGTGACAGTGTGCCTGAAGCATCAGGGTGTAGGATGACAGTGTGCCTGTGCAGAGGAAAGAAGCTTCAATAACAAAAACAAAAGGCGCACTGAAGCTGTCAAACAGGCGCCAAACGCAGCGTCATACTGCAGGCAAGGTTTTATGGTCTGTACTCTGCAGCTCTTGAACATGGACTTAAGTTTTTTAATAAACAGAGATTCATTTAATCGAAGAAGAGGCTGTCCGCAAAAATATAATATTCGCAGTTGTACGTGTTGAGTAAATATAGTTACGACTCGTAAATCGTATGTACATGTAGCTCAGTGTAAATAGCTCGTATTTATAGTTTGCTCGAATTAAACGCTCCGATAACTGGGGGGAGGCGACTGCAGGGGCATCCGATCGCCAGTATCGACGCGTCGCGAGCCGAAATCGGCCAGGAAACCCACGCAGAAGCACGTGACGCTGAAATAAACGCACAGGATGATCGTCCGGATTACGGACATAGCCTTGGCGAAGCTGTACACCTCCTTCTGGCAGAAATTCGCCTCCGTTCTGTTGTTGAACTGCGGCTGCGTTCCGTAGGTCCACACCAGGCCGCAGATGACCCACAGCAGGGCGAACACCGCCAGCAGGTGGGTCAGCAGCTTCCACAGCCGCCTCGAGCTCAGCGTCTCCGTCGTCCTCTGGATCAGCGGGGTCGAGCTCGAGACCTCCACTTCCTGCACATGCTGCCGCCGGCTGTCCTCCTGCATCTGCATCGACCGGACGCTGTTAGCCACCGACCTGGAGACTCCCACGATGCCAGCCACCAGCAGGTAGATGGGGATTCGAACCTGGGCGGGGCAGTTGCGCATGTGAATGCAGCCCATGACAATCTCTGAGATACCGAACACAAATTCCATCAGGGAATGAGTGTTCAGAGCCCAATCTGGTGAAGGCCTCGTCTGCTGTCATTGCTGTTGACTGCTAAACTGCACACAAGACCGCAAGGCTGAAAATGTTTATTAAAGTCTCGCATAAGTTTTAAATATTTAAGGCTCATTCACGCTGCAATCAAATGAGAGACCAAATCACACGACTCGTTTGACCACAAAAATTTATAAATTTTTCTGTGATCACTTTAAATCTCAACTAACTTAAGAAAATTTTCAAATTCAGCAACAAAATTTAACAACGCAAGGGCCAGTTGATCAACTAAAACGCTGTACATTGGTCGCTTGCCTCTTACACAGCACCCCAAGTTGCGCAACACACAAAACTCAACTCAAGCCTCTTTATTTTAACAACTCTCCGTCTAGTCTGACTGTCGCTTCAAAATTGATTGGTCATCACGCCAGTCAGGTTATTAACTATTTTATTATTTTCCATCACATGAGCCAGGGGTCGGCAACTCCGGCCTGCAAAGCCTCTTCATCCGGCCCTCGCGGTCCTTTTAAACTGCACAATAGCAATCCGGCCCGCTCGATGTTTGTCTCTTCTCAGCGCTATTTTCTCCTCTCTTCTTCTCTCCTCTCTCCTCTCCTCTCTCCTCTCCTCTCTCCTCTCCTCTCTTCTCTCCTCTCTCCTCTCCTCTCTCCTCTCCTCTCTCCTCTCCTCTCCTCTCCTCTCTCCTCTCCTCTCTTCTCTCCTCTCTCCTCTCCTCTCTCCTCTCCTCTCTCCTCTCCTCTCTCCTCTCCTCTCTCCTCTCCTCTCTCCTCTTCTCTCTTCTTCCTACTCTCCCTCTCTCTTCTCTTTTCTACTCTCCTAGCCTAATTCATCTTCTCTCCTATCGTCTCCTCTTTGCTCCTTCCCTAACCTCTCCCTTTTCCTATATCCTTTCTTTTTTATTCCCTCTCATCTCCTTCCTCCGAACCGCAGTCATGCTCAAGGTTCTCTATCTGGCCCTTGGGGTAAAAAAGTTTGCCGACCCCTAACATAAGCGAAATGAGCAAGCGTGAAAAAACAGCGCCTGTTGGTTGCCGCTGGAACCCCTGGTAAACAAGGTCCAAGAAAATCCTGTTCTATACGCGACCTTCAGCACCCTGACAATTGAAGTACCAGGAAAAAGACGATCAAAAAGTGTAATTAATATGCTAGGTTTTTTGTTAGCTCGCACCAGTTATATCAACAAGAGCGCTTGCCTTTGTACTCTGATACAGACTGTACACTGGTTTTGAATTCAGAGCACAAAATAGTTTTCTCAAACGTGCTTGTTCGTTGCTCGTTCACACCGCCATCAAATGAGGCCATAATTTTCGAGTGATCACAAAATTTCAGTTATGATGAACGAATCTTTGACAATCATCTCAGTTTTTCACGACATCAACTACTGACTTTTACGAGTGATCGCAAGCGTTTAAACTGCAATCAACTGACATATACTGAGAAGAATGACTGGGCTGGGGTTTAGAGGAGTGTGATGCAAGTTTTCCAATTTGTTGCTCGTTCACACCGCCATCAAATGAGGCCAGACTGTGAAAACTCTATATTCTCTACTGAACTGAGTAGCTGAGCAGAAACACATGGCTCTGTATTTTTTGTTTTAAAAATGGAGCTTTCGATCCGAGTTCCCAAAGATTCCTTTGAATATTATTTTTTTCGTAACAGCTTTCATAAACAAGTCATCAAAGGTAGATCATAGTGTTACAAACAAACAATACAATATTGACCTTAGTATAACAAGTCTGTCTAAACCAGTCAATTTTAAATTTGACCGCCAAGTTTCACTTCGAAGCGGCAGGCCAAACGGCAGCACAGAAATCTACAGACAAAAAAACAGACGGAAATGTCGCGCAAAAAATAGAAAACAAAGCAGGGAGCAGTTGCAGGACACGGTTGCGCAATCAGCCAGTCGGACGCCGCCTGCTCAGTCGTCCTCCTCCTCGTCCTCCTCCTCCTCGCCCGCGCCCTCCTCGGCGCCCTCCTCGGCCTCGGCCAGGGCCGCCTTCAGCGCCGCCTCCTCCTCGGGCGTCGGGTCCTCCGTCTCGGTGATCTCCGGCCCGCTGGGGAACTCCAGCAGCACTGGCGGCGGCGGCGGTGGGCTGTAGTTCTCGGTGGCGTACTTGTGGCCCCAGCCGATGTACACGTTCTCGAATAGACTGCGGGCATGGGCGGGACTGGGCTGCGACTTCTCCGGCTCACTTCTCAGCTCCTGTGCCTTTCCGGTTCCTTTCTCTTCTCTCCCTTTTCCCTGCCTCCCTTTCTTCTCTCTCTTATTTTCCCTTTCTGCGATCGCTTTTTATTTAGTCACAGAGGCTACTTGGTTCTGCTGCAAAAATAATGCCTCTCATGTTCCTAATTCTCCCCTCTCATGTTCCTAATTCTACCCTCTCCTGTTCCTAATTCTCCCCTCACCTGTCCCTAATTCTCCCCTCTCCTGTTCCTAATTCTCCCCTCTCATGTTCCTAATTCTCTCCTCTCCTGTTCCTAATTCTCCCCTTTCATGTCCCTAATTCACCACTCTCCTGTTCCTAATTCTCCCCTCTCATGTTCCTAATTCTCCCCTCTCATGTTCCTAATTCTCCCCTCTCCTGTTCCTAATTCTCCCCTCTCCTGTTCCTAATTCTCCCCTCTCCTGTTCCTAATTCTCCCCTCTCCTGTTCCTAATTCTACCCTCTCCTGTTCCTAATTCTCCCCTCACCTGTCCCTAATTCTCCCCTCTCCTGTTCCTAATTCTCCCCTCTCATGTTCCTAATTCTCCCCTCTCCTGTTCCTAATTCTCCCCTTTCATGTCCCTAATTCACCACTCTCCTGTTCCTAATTCTCCCCTTTCATGTCCCTAATTCACCACTCTCCTGTTCCTAATTCTCCCCTCTCATGTTCCTAATTCTCCCCTCTCCTGTTCCTAATTCTCCCCTCTCCTGTTCCTAATTCTCCCCTCTCCTGTTCCTAATTCTCCCCTCTCCTGTTCCTAATTCTCCCCTCTCCTGTTCCTAATTCTCCCCTCTCCTGTCCCTAATTCTCCCCTCTCCTGTCCCTAATTCTCCCCTCTCCTGTCGCTAATTCGCCACTCTCCTGTCCCTAATTCTCCCCTCACCTGTCCCTAATTCTCCCCTCTCCTGTCCCTAATTCTTCCCTCTCCTGTCCCTAATTCTCCCCTCACCTGTCCCTAATTCTCCCCTCTCCTGTCCCTAATTCTTCCCTCTCCTGTCCCTAATTCGCCACTCTCCTGTTCCTAATTCTCCCCTCTCCTGTTCCTAATTCTCCCCTCTCCTGTTCCTAATTCTCCCCTCTCATGTGCCTAATTCTCCCTCTCCTGTTCCTAATTCTCCCCTCTCCTGTTCCTAATTCTCCCCTCTCATGTCCCTAATTCTCCCCTCTCCTGTCCCTAGCCTCTCATGTCCCTTATTCTCCCCTCTCATGTCCCTAATTCTCCCGTCTCATGTCCCTAATTCTCCCCTCTCCTGTCCCTCGCCTTTCATGTCCCTAATTCTCCCCTCTCCTGTCCCTAGCCTCTCATGTCCCTAATTCTCCCCTCTCATGTCCCTAATTCTCCCGTCTCATGTCCCTAATTCTCCCCTCTCATGTGCCTAATTCTCCCCTCTCCTGTTCCTAATTCTCCCCTCTCCTGTTCCTAATTCTCCCCTCTCATGTCCCTAATTCTCCCCTCTCCTGTCCCTAGCCTCTCATGTCCCTTATTCTCCCCTCTCATGTCCCTAATTCTCCCGTCTCATGTCCCTAATTCTCCCCTCTCCTGTCCCTCGCCTTTCATGTCCCTAATTCTCCCCTCTCCTGTCCCTAGCCTCTCATGTCCCTAATTCTCCCCTCTCATGTCCCTAATTCTCCCGTCTCATGTCCCTAATTCTCCCCTCTCCTGTCCCTCGCCTTTCATGTCCCTAATTCTCCCCTCTCCTGTCCCTAGCCTCTCATGTCCCTAATTCTCCCCTCTCCTGTCTCTCGCCTCTCATGTCCCTCGCCTCTCATGCCCCTAATTCTCCCCTCTCATGTCCCTAATTCTCCCCTCTCCTGTCCCTCCCCTCTCATGTCCCTAATTCTCCCCTCTCATGTCCCTAATTCTCCCCTCTCATGTCCCTAATTCTCCCCTCTCCTGTCCCTCCCCTCTCATGTCCCTAATTCTCCCCTCTCATGTCCCTAATTCTCCCCTCTCATGTCCCTAATTCTCCCCTCTCCTGTTCCTAATTCTCCCCTTTCTCTCTTCTCCCCAGTCATCTCTCGCCGCGACTCGCACCTGCCTTGGGCCACCGCGTACGCGCCCGGCCACAGGTTGGAGGACAGGACGGCAACCGAGAACTGCGGCAGCAGCTGCGACGAGAGCCGCGCCGTCCACGGCTGGTTGCCGTCAACCTCCGCGTCCTCGGACAGCGGCGTCAGCAGCGGTGGGCCCTCCTCCGGCTGCGGCTCGTCCATCTCCTCCTTCTCCTCTTCATCCTCGTCGTCAACGGAATCGTCGTCCCGCTTCTGCGCCGGATTCCACCAGCGGGTGCGGCCCTGCGGCAGGACGTGCTGCACATGGTGCACCCAGCTGGACAGGCTGGGGTCGATGAGCTCCCGCACCGGCATCGGCTCGAACTCCGGGTTCTCCACGAAGTTGTCGCGGCCGCCGCCCTCCTCATCCTCTTCCTCCTCTTCGTCGAACATGTAAAAGCCCTGCAGTTTCGGTGAGGGTAAGCATTTGGGAAGGGTAGTCCAGACCAGGTAAGCCTGATTACCTGAAGTAAACATTTCTGAGCTCCTAGCCCGCTGTCAGCTGGTCTTCTGAGCCAGGACCCGCCGGGAAACAGTTAATGTTCTATTAAACTGCCCGGTGCCCAACAGTTTTTCTTACATCAGCTGGCTATAAGGGAATCGCTTAATTCTCTTTCCTCGCTACTCGTCAGTAGACGCTCTCTTATGGTTTTACAACTTTGAGATTTAACTTTGACCACAGCATTGACTCGTTCCAAATTTTGCTAGCACAACATTGCACTCACCTGCGGCGAGATGATGGTGCCGGCTGAGATCCGGCAGACCTGAGCGCGCAGGTAGTTGGCCTCGTTGCCGGGAAACGGCGGGTAGGTGACCACAGGGGCGTCAAGGCGGCCGGTGAAGAACTTCTTCACCTTGCGGGCAGCCTGGATCTGCGCCGGGGTCACGCTGGGCAGGCGGGTCCAGGGCCGGCCGGGCTCCGAGCAGACAAAGTACACAAACCGGTTGACGCCGGAGCCGGCGTCTTCGCGTGGCACCACCGGCGGCGTCTTGAAGTCCGGCTTGGGGATCGGGTCCTCCGGCGGCTCCTCGTCGGCGTCGCCAGCGGCTTCAGCGTCAGCGGCGGAGTCGGCCCCGGCTTGTTCCGGCTTGCTGCCGTCGGCACTGCTGGCGGTGGCTGCCGCGGCCTTCGCCTCCTCCTCGACGATGGCGTCTATCTCATCCTGCTTGAGCAGACCCTCAGCGATGTAATAGCCACCCTCAGTGCCGAGGATTTTGCCCCAGAAGCGCAGCTGCTCGAAGCTGTGCTGCTTCTCCAGCTCTTTGAGAGCCAGCCACAGGCGGTAGGTCTCCTCAGCGTCCAGGCCTGAGTTTGGGAGTTTGCAGGAGAGCATTGAATTGTCAAAAGCTCCAGCGGTTGCTATGGAAGATCTAAAACCCATAATTTATCTCCTGAGAGCTTCCTTCGCTTACCGACTCCTCCCTGCTCGAACAGATAGGCGGTCTGCCACAGGTTGGGCAGCGCCGAATCCATCTCTTCCTCATCTTCATCGCCCTGGGTTGGCTGAAGATGCATTGGTTTGGAATTCAATGCTTTTTAATTTCCTCCTGGCTAGAAAGTACACCGATAGGCAACTGTATGCTACAGTGCTCACCTCAAACAGATGCCGCTGCACTTCGGCCTTGGCCACCTCGGTAGTTCGCTCGTACTGGTTCTGCACCGTGTCCACGTTGGAGGCGAACCTCGCCCGTTTGCCCTCCTTGCTGATGTCTTCGAAGATGTCCACTACATTGCTGGGCTTCTCCTCGAGGATCTTTTTCAGGCAGACGATGAGATGGTCGTACCTTGAATTCGGTCAGGTGGAGTTGTTGGTTAATTAGAGTCGGAGTATTACCTGGTAAATTGTCTTTAGAAATTTCGAAACCCGGTAAAAAAACTTACAAGTTCATGCCACTCTGGCTGCTAGCGGTGAGCAGGTAGGCCTTGTTATCCGTGAAGTCGGACTCTCGCGGCACCAGGTCCTGCTGTTTGTCGCCAGCCCCTGTTGCGGGCGTCTGTGGCTTCGACGAGCCTTTCTGACTCTGCGCCTCGGACATTGCATGAAAGTTGGTAGGATTCTTTGTCTCTCAAATAAATATAATATTGTAGACAACTTATCGAGACTTGTTACACATTTTGTCACCCGTTTAGAAATGAACTTACTAAACATTAATTTTCTGTGAGATTATTCTCTGTCAGAAAAACTACCACTAAAGGAGAGAGTTGTGCATTTCAGAAAATAAGAATCTGAACCTAAAGGGGAAAATCAGGCGGAAACCTTAGAAAAGTTAGGAATCAGCATCACCAGTTATCAATAGTGGCAGCAATAATTTTAGAAATCAAAATAATGGTATTCAGAAATAAGAGGCATGTGACAAAAATAGTTTGTAAGTTTATTATTCTTTTTTCCTAGTCAGTTTGTTACAACTACTTAGTTTTCCTTAGTGAAACTGATTATACTGAATAATAATTAAATATTTTAACTAAATAGTATAAATATAATACCAGATAATCAAGGTACAAAGGCTCATATTCCAGTTGATAATAAAATAACAGTGTTATTGAGCATCACTCAAAATAATGTTTCAAATTATTCCAAAAGTTCAAGCACAATAAAATTCAGGATTTAAAAGCTTCGATATATAGTATTGCTTCGTATCAAAGCTTCGTATATAGTATTATCCTTTCAATTTAACGGTCTTTCAAAGTTAAAGCTTTAGCTAAATATAGTTGTATGCAACTGTACGAATGTCCATTATCTGATGGTGAAACTAAAATATGCTGATGGAAATGATGGACGCCATAATTTACATAAGAATCATACAAGTCCAAAAAGCTCTATGAAAAATTTCTGAAACTCCTGCAAGTTGTATTAGAAAAACAACTAATACAGCGAACACCTATGAAAAGTCTAAAATCGACCAGATAAGAAAAATTATATATTTCATATTTTCGCGTATCTATGGATACAGTACATTCTCAAGAGCAGAAAACCACGGCTACATAAATAACATAACTAATAACTAATTTTCATTTTATGTCACATTTGTTGTTTTCACTTAGTTACTTAGATGTTTACTAAGCATACAAAACGTTTGTTAATTTTACTTAAGATTTTTTAATTTTTTAATTTAATTTTTTCTGCAAAAAAGCTCCTGCATGCGTGCATGTGCATGCGCAACCATATTAAAGCTCTAAGCTCAGCTCCACTTATTATTATCTATATCAGTAAGATATTATTATTTCATTATTATTACTGTTAATATTGAATATTATTTTTGTTACTTTTATTGAACAAAAAATTCACAATTCAAGAATGACAAAAGCCCAAAAGGGAAATCCTAATCTTACCCAATCCGCCAATCCATTCCATAATAAATTAATACTTCTACTACTATATATAGTATTGCGCATTTATCATCATTTAAAATCATTCAATTAATTTCCTTTGTACACATACTGTAGTGTATTGAATATTTAATTTCGGGTTGAAAATCTTGCTCACCAAATTTTAGCCTTTAGATTAGATAAAAGACCCAAATTAGAAGATTATTAAGAGAGAAGCAAATAATAAGTTTTTCATTTGCTGGTAAATAGTTAACTAATAATTCGTTTTTCTACTATTTATAACATTTAAATTGTTGCTGCATACCTAGCATAGACCTAGATAGAAAAATACAATAGGTTAAAACAATTATTTCCTTAGATTGACATATAGCCATGGTATAGGTCTACTAAGATATCAAATATTGGCATTCTTTTGTTTTACAATCCCATTACATTCATCCTACAGAACATGGCACTTTTGTTATACAATCCCCTATGTAAAAGATAGGAGTCTTGTTTGCCGTCACTGGTCAGATATCGGATGTTGAAGTGACCAGAAGCAAAGTAGCTTGAAAAATAATATGACGAAGTGACCAAATATTTAGTTATGCTGGATACTTCGTCATCAACCAATCAATCTGTGCGTGATTTGAGTTAGTGTAAACTATTTTTTGTTTAATAACTGTGGCAAGCAGAACCGATTGATTGACAGGTTTTATTAATTGAGATGACAAAATGACTGGGATCATTAGGATTCCAAGTAAATATATTTAATTGCCACAATAATTCACTTGAAGTTGGAACTAATATGATTGGTAGATGACAAAATGACTCTCTTTAGGTAGTGTATGTTAATTAAGATGGCGAAGTGACCATAGTCAAAGTGAGCACCCCAGACACCCAGATGATGAAATGGCAGATGACAAAATGACTAGGAACCC
>NIVC01000776.1:0-175000 GCA_002269645.1 Macrostomum lignano | reverse complement strand
TTGAAATAGAGCTTCGAGCGTGTGCGTGTCACAGGTGACGACACAGGTAGAATCTCGCAAAGGGAATTTTAATATTATCAACAATTTCCCATCTGCAGTCGCGCATCGAGTTCCCGCCAGTGGAAGAAATCCAACGGCAATGCCACGAGCTGGAGGCTCTGCTGGACGGCGACGGCGACGGCGACGAGTCCGGATCTGCGAAGCGGCGCGACCGGCCCTGCCCGCTGTGCGGCCGGCAGTTCCGCCTCTTGGCTAACCTGCGCCGGCACCTCCGCCTGCGGCACGCGCTGCTGCACCGGCAGGAGTCTCCCGAGCAGCCGCCCAGAAAGCGGAGCCGCCCGACCGGCCCAGCAAAGAAGCCGGGATGGGCCGGCGTCAGCGGCGAGTGGCGCAGCGCCGAGGTGGCCAGCCACGCCGAGCTGACAGCCTGGCGCCTCAGCCACGAGGCCAGCGTCGGCTGCCGGTACTATGTCAGCAGCCTGCGGCGGGAGGGCGGCGGCGGCGAGCCCGGCGCGGTTCGCTACTGCGTGCACAGCTGCAGCGCGGGCTGGCGGACCCGCCTGGCCTGCCCGGCCCGCATCATCGCCTCCAGGCGGCCGGGCGGCCTGGCCGGCTACCGGATTCGCTACTCCCTGCTGCACCGCCACCACCCGGAGCACCGGCCGCCCGCCCGCACCCGCTTCAGCGCTGGCGAAGCCAGTCACGTGCCAGACGTGCGCGCCCGCGCGCTGCGCTCGGCGCTGCTGTCTACTGAGGAGCCCGACCGGCTGTGCGACCCCCGGCTGGCCCGGCGCCTGACGCGCGAGGCCCTACGCGGCCATGCCCTGGGCGGCCAGCAGCCGTGGCAGGCGGTCGAGGAGCGACTGCTGGCCGAACTGGCGGCCGGGCCGGCCAGCCCGCTGCTGCTGTGCCAGTTCCGACGCTCCTGGTGCTTCAGAAACCGCGTCCGGCTTGGCGCCGGCTTTCACCCGTCTGACGGCGCGCTCGGCTGCGCGCTGACGCTGCAGGCGCCGTCAGAGCGGCAGCTGCTGGCGCAGCGTCTTTCCAGCGCCGAAGCTCTGGTCATCGACTGCGTCTACGAGAGCTCCGACCCCGAGGAGCTCAGCGTGCTCTGCCTGCTGCTGCTGGATGCTGAGGGTGAGGCAGTCGGCAACTTTATGCAGTTTTGAATGAGAAAAATAACCCTATCGACTTTATTGAGTGTTGTTGAGCATTCTGTACAAGATGCTTAGATGGTACATGCTTGATTGCTGCTTGGCATTTCAGGGCGGCCACAGACAGGCGGCTGGTTGCTGACTGACCGAGTCACCGAGACTCGCGTTGAGGACTGGCTGCGCTGCTGCGTCACCGCAGCGGCCGATTCGCCTCGCTCCGACTCCGGCTGCGCCTTCACCGGCTGGCTGCTGCTGCCGCCCGGACTGCTGGGCGCCACTGCCGGGGCCCGCGTGTTCCCCAGGGCTGCCGGCTGCTTTGCCGAGCGGCTGCAGCTGCTGAGGAGCTGGCGGCGCTGCCTGCAGGTGAGCGTCTGCCATCTGATTGTCTCTTCAGTCCACTCCCCTGTTTTTAGACCTCCCCATTGTGTCAGTCGTCCCAATCGTGTCCTCAGTCCACCGCATTGCGCCCTCAGTCCTCCGCATTGCGTCCTCAGTCCACCGCATTGCGTCCTCATTCCTCCGCATTGTCCTCAGTTCTCCCCATTTTCCTCAGTCCACTCCACTGTCACTCAACCGCAGGCCCGCCCGGACCAGTGGGACGTGGCCGCCCTGCTGCTGCTGGAGCTCCACGCCGCGGCAGTGCAGCCGCAGCTCGGCCGGGCCTCCGCCGCCCTGTCAGAATTCGCCAGAAAATTCCGCCGCGTCTCGCCGGAGCTGGCGGCTCGCGCCGACCGCCTTGCCCGCTGGCCGCAGCTGTGGGCGGACGCGGCCAAGCCGGCCCGCCTTCGCTGGGTGGAGATGCGGCTGCACTCGAACCCGGGACTGCTCGGTCTGCTACCCCTGCACTTCGCCGGACGGACGCGCCGGCCCGACCGCCTGCTGGCGCTGGTGCTTGAGGCGGCTGACTGGCGCCGCAGCTGCTGCGAGCTGGACGACGACCTCGATAGCCACCGGGAGTCCCTGGCCGGCGACACCGCCACCGCCCCGGTGACGGCGGCTTTTCGGACAGACGCGCCGGCCATTCACAGCGGGCCCGCCTGGCCGGATTTGGCCGATCAGTTCTGTCCGAGGGAGATCCAGGTGAGCGGGTGTCCATGAATATGCGGGTGTCCATGAATATGTGGGTGTCCATGAATATGTGGGTGTCCATGAATATGCGGGTGTCCATGAATATGTGGGTGTCCATGAATATGTGGGTGTCCATATGCAGGTGTCCATGAATATGCGGGTGTCCATGAATATGTGGGTGTCCATGAATATGTGGGTGTCCATATGCAGGTGTCCATGAATATGTGGGTGTCCATGAATACGCGGGTGTCCATGAATATGCGGGTGTCCATGAATATGCGGGTGTCCATGAATATGTGGGTGTCCATGGATATGCGGGTGTCCATGAATATGTGGTTGTCCATGAATATGTGGGTGTCCATGAATATGCGGGTGTCCATGAATATGTGGGTGTCCATGAATACGCGGGTGTCCATGAATATGCGGGTGTCCATGAATATGCGGGTGTCCATGAATATGTGGGTGTCCATGAATATGCGGGTGTCCATGAATATGCGGGTGTCCATGAATATGTGGGTGTCCATGAATATGCTTTCTGAATTCAGCTCGCAATGCTGTACATGCACTGCTGTCGCACTCTTGCAGGCGCAGCTGGCCGGGCAGCCCTGCCTCGTGGCCGGCAACCAGCTGGTCCGTCGGGTTCGCTCCGTCTGTCCGGAGCGGCTCTGCTTCCGACTCTGCCCGTCCGCCGCCTGTGCCGGCCTGTGCCCGCACCTGTACCGCTGCGACTGCCGGCCGGCGGGCCAGACCGGCTTTTGCCGCCACGTGCACCGGGCGCACGCCGATCTGACAGCCCGCCTGCTGCACACGCCGGCTGCCGAGGCGGTGCGCAGAGCCACTGTGGCCGAACAGGCACTGCTGCTGCCGGCCAGGCCGTCCGACCAGCCGCTGGTTGAAGCGGAGCTCGGCCTGTCAGCGGAGCCGCATCAGCAGCCGCATCAGCTCGCCGCGGCTGCCAGTTCCGCGACAGTCCCGACGCATTCGGCGGAGCTGCAAGTCTGGCTGCCGGACGCACCGCTGCCGCCGCAACCGCTGATATCCTCGGACCTCAGCCCACGGGCTCAGCAGCTGATTAGCCTGCTGCTGGACGATGATTGACAGGCATTTATTTGCGGCTGCTGTCCGAATACCTTGATTACACTTGTGCAATTGCTGCTGCTGTTTATTGTTGATATTCGATCTTGTTCGGCATTCGGAATGCAACTTGAATTTCTCAAATATTTAAATAAAGTCAAAAAAGATCGAAGACCGGGCAGAATCCAATTGGCTTTACCGATCAGATAGAGAGGAGACCTGAAATTCTGGGGCTGCCTATCAGCAATGGCGGCGTGTCAAAACATGATTTATTATTTAACAATGCCTGATGAGATCGATCAATGGTTAGCGGCACAACAGCGGGGACAGCAACTGGAGTCGCTGGGCGGGCAAGTATAAAACACACACACACACACACACACACACACACACACACACACACACACACACACACACACACACACTTAACGCATCTCTCAAAAAGGAGAATTTTCAGTCATATTGTTGGAATAAACAAACAAACATACAAAACCGGCAGCGCCTAAACAATTGTAAAACGAACCGAAGCTAAGAAAGTAAAAAACGGGAATCACGCAATGCGGATTAATAATGAGGCTTTGTACAGGGACTATGACAGAATTGAGCCTGGGAATTCTTTCCTAATAGAAAAGATTATAAATATGCTACGAAAATTGAACTATTGAATCGGTGCCAAGTTGTGAAAGCAATTTTAACAAAAAGTATTACAACGCCCACAGTGGAATTGAGTTGCAGAAACTGAAGCAGCGGCAACAACAGAGACAAAGGTATAACAGAAGCCAGGCAGGAAAGCGAGATTAGGCGGGGCGGACAGGAGGATTAAGCCATGACTTGCTGGGGCTGCCGTACTACTGAGGAAAAACAACTGGTCAAAGTTTAGCACCAGGACGTTGCCTGCCGATAATTAATTTTAAAAAAGCTATTTTATTGTTAGTTTTTACCTGAACGCGCAGTATAGCAGAAAAACTACATGTACAGCAGCGAGTGTACACAGCGGTTATTTCCATACAGTAACCAAACATACTACTAGTCTGTTAGTAGCGCAAGTTCTAGGATAAGATAAAACTGTTGTCTTGGTTTAGTGATATGCAACGACGTAAATATTTCTGTCATTTTAGCTAAGCTTGCAGACCTGAGGGACTGCCTGACAGCTGAACCCTGACCGGCGCACCAATTTCATAATACGAAGAAAAAAAAATCAAAAGTTAATCCGGCTCCAGTCCCAATTGCCATGGCAACCGGGTCAGTCAGTGGGTCAGGGCGTTCCGAATCATCTGGGTCAGGTGCGAGTCGAGCAGGGTGGATGCAGCGCCGCCGTTGCCGGCGCAAGCGCCCCGCTCCAGCTGGTCGAGCTCGGCGCGGAGCCGGTCCCGGCGCTCCTTCAGCTCTTTGTTCGCGCGCAGGGTGCGTCGGGAGGCGCTGAAAAAGTTCGCTGGCCGGTCCGTCTCGATGCCGAGCTCGCGCAGGCGCAGATTGAGCGCGGCGATGCCCTCGCGAACCAGGGCGTCCACCTGCAGGGCAATGATAGGTGACTCTTTAGGGTGCAAATCCAGCTATGTTTTCTGATTAGTCATAATAACATCCCGTCCCTGATTGGTCAGAATTGCAAAACCCTCATTCTTTGTCAGGATGGCTGGACCCGGAGATTCTTTGATTGGTCAGGAAGGCTAGACCCAGAGGTTCCCTGATTGGTCAGGAATGCTGGATCCAGCGGTTCCCTGATTGGTCAGGATGGCTGGACCCAGCGGTTTCCTGATTGGTCAGGAAGGCTAGACCCAGCGGTTCCCTGATTGGTCAGGAAGGCTAGAACCAGCGGTTCCCTGATTGGTCAGGATTGCACGCGCAACCAACCTGTCTCCGAGCCGATTCGCAAGCTGCAGTCAACCGGCGCCGTCGCTCTCGCTCCGCTTTGACGCGGTTCAGCAGCTCCTGACGGAAGTCCGGCCTGGCCGTCTGGCGCAACCAGGCTGTCATGACGGTGCCCATGGCGGCCAGCAGGCGGTCCATGCCAGGCGGCTGCACTAAGGTATCCGCGTGCCGCTCCAGGCTGTAGGCGGTCTCGCGCAGGTCCGAGCAGGAGCGGACAGCGTCGAGGCCGGCGAACTCGCGGCAGTGCCGGGAGGTGGTGTAGCCGTCAGCGAAGCCGCTGAGACTGGGCGCGTTTGCCTGCGGCACTGGCCGGCTGTGGCTGGCCAGCGTGCTGGCGTGCAGCAGCGACAGGCCGGCCTGGCGGCGCCGGCGCACCGCTTTGGCGCGACGTCGGCCAGCAGCGGCAGAGGCTCTGCTGCCACCTCCATTGCTGCTGCTGCTGCTGGCTGCGCCACCATTGTTGCCATGGTGATGGCGGCTGCCGCCGCCGGCGCCAGCGATGGAGGCGGGCGCAGAGGAGACAATGCCGTTGTCCGGCGGGGCGCTGCTGCCGGCCAGCTCCTGCTGCTGGTTGCCGTTGGTGCCGCCGTTGCTGTTGCCGCTGCTGTTCTGCCGGCTGGTGCAGAGGGCGGCAGAGCTGGTCGACCTCGCCAGGTCGATTGGCCGGCCGCGCCGGTCGCGCCGAACGGCTCCCGTGGCCGCTGCTTGCTGTTTCTTCAGCTCCGGGTTCTTCAGCGAGGCGAAGTAGTGCTCCAGCTGGGGGGCGGGAAATTGGGAATCATGTTTACTAGTTGGGAGTGACTAGCTGGGGTGAGTGCTATCTACCCCAGCCAGAGCGACCGATCACTAACCCAGTCAGAGTGACTCATCACTAATCCAGCCAGAGTGACCAGCAACTAATCCAGCCAGAGTGACCCCATCACTAATCCAGCCAGAGTGACCCCATCACTAATCCAGCCAGAGTGACCCCATCACTAATCCAGCCAGAGTGACCCCATCACTAATCCAGCCAGAGTGACCCCATCACTAATCCAGCCAGAGTGACTCCATCACTAATCCAGCCAGAGTGACTCCATCACTAATCTAGCCAGAGTGACCCATCACTAATCCAGCCAGAGTGACTCAACCGCAACCCAAAAGTCGCTCACCTGTTTGTAGTCGACAACATGCAGATAGTAGGAGAAGGGCGTGTTGGTCCAGGACACGGCAGACTCGAGCGGGTCCAGCTCCTCAACAGTGAGGATGCTGCCAATGTCTGAAGGCATTGCGGTAGTCAATATTGAGCAAAAGAAACACAGAAGAAAGATCAGTTTGGCCAAGTCCCCAGCAAGCCCAGTTTCCTGCTCTCACCGCTGAGATTTCTATCCGTGATGCGAAAATTCAGCGGGCAGAACACCTTGGAAGAGACGATTCTGGCGCCCTCCTTCAGCTGGGCGAATCGCTCTTTTAAATCGTGGTCGACCCGAGGACCGAAAGCGAAATTGTTGACAAAAATGACGCTGCGGTGCGTAGGGGAATTCGCGGATGGATGGAGCTTGTTTGTTTGAACTAATAAATATATCCACTTTTCTGCATTTTTAAAATGCCATCTGCACTACTTATAGTAAGTTTTTGCAGAGTGAGTGTTTTAAACCTGATTTGTTTCAATTGGCTACAGATTTGAATTATGAACAGATGACGAAATGATTCCCATCCGTTTGAATAAAGCGAGCATGTGGACTCACGTGCAGTTGGCGATGAGCTCGCGGTAGTTATCAGCCAGAAAGTCGTCATGTCGCAACTGAAAAACAAAGGGGGGAGATGGAGAAACCGGGTACTGCCTAAGGCACAGAGTGTGCACTACCTGGCGATTGGGTGGGAAAAATCATCCCACCCCATAGCTGCAACCCCAAAACTGACCAAATTGTACAAACAATTTAGACTGGCTACTCAAGGGGGGCCGTAGCCCAGTGGTCCAGCGCGGCGCTCTGATGCGCCAGCGGCCCAGGCTCGATTCCAAGTGCAGTCACATTAATTTGAGGCTAAATTGGAATCTCGGTTTGGTGCTTGTGTGCCTGCTCAGGGGAGTCGGCGGAATGGGCAGCAATGCCTCTCGCCAGTTGTGTGACAATGTCGCTTAAAGTGCGCCAGGGTACTGACTACTGACGGAATTGCCTACGACCTTTAAATCCAATATTCTTTTTAACTCACCTCAAAGGGCTGGTACTCCTTGCCAAAGAAGGCCATCCAGCGCTTGAACTGAACGGAAAGCTCGGCGGCGTAGCGGGCCGGAATGTCCGCCTTCTCGATGCCGATGCACCGCTTCACCTGGGTGGCCGCCGCCACCTGGACAACCACCTGCAGATGGTGCAGAAGCAGCATTTGAGATGTATTATCATTGCTATGCAAGCTGCAGTCACGGGGCACACTTTGACCATGGGGAATGGGAAGCGGTTAAGGGAGTTTTGGGAATAGGAAGAGGGGAAAGAGAGGATTACGGAATGGCAGAATGTGAGAAGACGTAAATCAGTCAATAAGCTGATCTGACTGGCGCCCACCTGACCCACGCCGGAGCCCAGATCGATGAAGGTGTCATCCGGCGAGAACTTGACGTGCTCCAGCATGTGATTGATCAGTTCAAATGAAGTCTCTCCATAGACCTCGGGCGAGAAGGCCTCGTACCGGTTAAGCACATCCGGGTCCTCCACGGCCCGGTTGTAGGCAAGGCTTACGATGTGCTTGAGGTGCGGCACGCTAGCCCGCCGCGGCACCAGCTTGTTGAACTCCTCCGGGTCCAGCGTGGACCGCAGCGCCCGCAGCCGCCTGTTGTAGGCGTCGCACAGGCGCTGCAGGGTGACAAAGCGCCGCGGGTCGGCCTGGCGAAGCGCGGCCGCAACGTCGGTGTCCTCGGCCAGGAGGGGCAGCTCGGACAGAATGAGGCGCAGCGTGTCCAGCGCCTCAGAGCCGTCCTCGCCGCCATCGTCTGGCTAAACAAAAAGGTGGTGAGAATGGGTGAGATTAAAAGAACCCAGTGGCTCCTGCGGATCTATTAAAAGTCCAAAGTACAAAACAGTCTAAAAGAAAAAATTTCGTAGACTAGACTAAATTTTGCTTTAGGAGTCATCTCATTGTTACAATCGGATTAGTAATAAAGAGATAAAGCCACTAAGGGGACTGTAGCCTAGTGGTTAGTGTCAGGGGTTCGATTCTCGACTCACTCGGAACAATTTGTGTCCTTGAGCAAGACACTTGACTCTGCATTGCTTCAGTTCACCCAGCTGTAAAATGGGTGCCAGCACTAGCTGGGGTAATTGAGGGTGTGTGACGACCCCCCAGTCTTTGGACTGAACAGCCGTATGCAGCTTTCAGATTCACCACACAATACGAGTAGCTTGGCTGAGCCGTCAGTTGCACAACTGCCTATTAGGGCAGGTGTAATCAATTATTATTATTTTAAAAAGTTGACATTTTGGAAAATTTCTAAATCCATAATCTATATTGTTTTTTTAATTCAAACATTAATAATTTTATAAAATATCTGAAAATTGTTTTCAAACAATCTAGAATTAAGCTAGACCAGAACTATACTTATTAATTATTAAAACTGTAGAAACATATTTGTAACTCATAACTCATACATATTCGTAACTCAATGTATTTGCCCTTGCTGTAGTCTCTCTCTCTCTCTCTCTCTCTCTCTCTCTCTCTCTCTCTCTCCCTCTGCCAACCCTCCCCACCCCTTCCATGCTTGCAACTTGTTGTGAGCTATTTTCTTAGAGTACTTTATTTATTTTTGGTGCTACTGCACTAGACCCAATCAATTGATGAACTATTATTGTAGTTGTTTATTTGTCCAGCCTATGTCTGCAACTTTCTCACCCCTGATTATTATTATCCCTCCCCCTCCGTGCTCTCTCATTGGCTGTCGCTGTTTTCTGTAATTCTGGTTTTCTACCCCCCAGTCGCGTTTTGTGTGGCTGCAGCCAATCCCCGCTCGCTCTCTCTGCGCACCCCGCCTTTTCTCTTACCCTGCTGTGCTGGCAGATATTTATTGGCGTGCGCTCCTGTCCTCTCCCCCCCCCCATGCGACCGCTTCTCCTCTGACTCCTTCGCCGCAAATAGTATATGACAATAAACCAAAAACAAGCGTGCCAACAATCGTGTTCAACATAGACGCCCAGCGCGCCAAGTATCCGCGCCACAGTAAGTATCGTTCTGTTCCTGTTATTTCGGGGTCAAGTGCCTCTAGGACTTTGTCACCGGGGCCTGTGCGTTCGCTGCGACCCTGGTTGCTGGCCTACTGCCTGCGCGTTTGTGCGACAGAGTTGGCAAGCAGCAGGACTGGGGCTGCGTTTTCCTGCTCGTACAGAGCGCCAGACGTAGCTGGCTGGTCCGTCTCGGGACACAACATTATCTTCTTACTAAGGCCGTTTGCATCCTGTTTTTTGGTATCTTGAATTTAGACCTAAGAATCTATATGGTATAAAGATATGTCAAGATGTCACCTAGCTAGGTCTTGGTGGCAGTGGTGGACAGCTACATGAAAAGGACATGCATCCTCAAAACTGCAGAGTAGATGGCAAGAAGTTTTTTCAAAGAAGCAGCCAGGCTTCTGTTTTTTCCCACCCTGAACTGCTAGCTGAGCTTCAAAATGTAAGCAAAATTTTTGTTGATGGTACATTCTGAGTTATGCCTGGCCTATTTTTTCAATTAGTGACCATCGGAATCATGAAGCAAAGTTTCTTTATTTGCTTCTTTGCTTGCACTACTTACAGGTTAGACAAAGGCCATCTACCATTTAGTGTAGGTCAAAGGTAAAATTGCTGCTCCCTGCATTCAAGCCAATGAATGTCGTGATGGACTACAAGATTGTGCTGAGATTCTCTGCTGGAAACATTTCCAACAATTGCTCATGGATGTTGGTTGGTTTCACTACACACAAGCTGTCCTCACAAAGCTAAAAAAGCTTGGAGTATGGAATGAAGTGTGTTACAACTTATTTGAAAACATTTGAAGCTATGTGAGATTGCTTTTGTGCTTCCACACATACATCTAGACCTACTGGCTTAAGAGGGTTGGTATAGCCATTCCTCTCCATACACAACTGCTAACACAGGACTAATAGTAAGCAGGAATCCTACCATAGTCAATTGGACCTTTGCAGAGACATTTTATCCCAATATATAGGATTCTATCGCTTTATTCCTTAACAAAATTCCTTTTTTCAACCTGTGCAGCTAGTCTAAATAGACTAAAATGTGGTGTTGCAATCTGCCAAGATTGAGGAAATGCAATGTGCTTAAAAGTATCCAAATTTGGCAGCAGTATAACCTATTAAGCAATGGACAAACAACTTCTCTGAAGGTTCTATGCAAGTTGAGTGTATCAGCTGGTCTCCCTCTGAATAACCCTACATGATGCTGCTCAATTGTCAACTGGCTGTAGTTCAGTTGCCAGATGTTGTCTAGCTAAATCCTTGGCAGCAGTGGAAGACAGCCACAAGACATTGTCTAGCTGGATCTTGGTGGTGATAGTGACAAGCCAACATCACCTAGTCAGGTCTTGGTGGTGCCAGTGGGCAGTTGCAAGACAACATTCGCTAGCCAGGTCTGAGCAGCACCAGTGGATAGCCAAAAGCCAATGTTGCTTAGCTAGGTCTTGGTGGCAATGGTGGAGAGCCTAAAGACAATTTCACCTAGCTAGTAGACAGCCACAAGATAACAATGTTGGCCAGTGCCTTGGCAGCAGTAAATGACAACGCCCCATATATCTGGAAATCTTTGGCTCTACTCACATCATATATTTCTATGGTCCCATTGTTTGTAATCATCTGTTTTGAAAATATCAAGATTAGACTATAGCAAGTCCCTGTGTGTCAATGCAATTGCATTGCATGATTGTTATTCTGTTTTTCTAATAATTACTTTTCATAATTCAGGTCCTTTCTCAAGAACATAGCCAAGGAAAATAACAATTTGAAGTTTGTTAACAAATATTATTATAGTATTTAATTGGTAAGACTAAAAAACTGTTTTCCATTCCTTTGAAAAACCCATTTGCTATTGCTCATGTTCTTCGTTTATTTGAAAACCCATTGTATTATACATTTTTTTTCAATTCAAACATTTATATCCTGCACTAGGGGCAAATCTCAGTGGGCAAATCTCTTGTAGCTAAATCTTAGCAGGCAATTCTCATTCTCATGGGCCTGTTGCAAAAATATCTGCAAGTTTTCTATGGCTTAAAGTGGGTGCATTGATTAAATGACAAGTGGGAAGATTACAAAAAGCATTTTTACTAACTATAATTGTTCTAAAGCATAGAAGCATTCTAAAGTATATTTTATAGCAATTTTCAAGTTCCATTAGTTAACTTTTTGACTCCTAGAAATTAATCTATGAGCTATTTTAAGTAAAAAATTACCTAAGGGACTTCAAACCTGAGTAACACTATTTCTATGCTTCAAAACTTGTTATAATGCTATCTAATACTAGAAAGCTACTAAGTCAATGACCAAAACATTCATTTTAATGAGTAAGTAAATATAGTATAGTAGCAAGTCTTATTGTCTACAGTAAATAAATCATAAACTTCATATATTATAATAGTAGGAAATCAGTATATAGAAGATGTTCCTAAATTTTTTCTTTTAGCAAATTTATCAAGCTACAATACTTGTTGAAATTTAATATATTGCCATAAGTCTTTGCATAATTAATATATTGCCATAAAAAAGGCAATTTTGTTTTAATTATGTCAAGCCAGCAGATAGCATAGCAAAGTCAGAAGGCAACTTAGCAAAGCTAGCAGGTGGTGTTGCAAAGCCAGCAAAAGACTTGGCAAAGCCAGCAGGTAGCACAGCAAAGCCAGCAAGTTTTTCAAAAAGATTGTTAACTTTTGTAGCAGCCATAGCAATAGGCTCTTCTTGGATTGCAAGAGAGACATGGGCAGTAATAGCAATAGCTAAGCAGTATAGCTTAGCTATATTCATTCTACTAACATTAAACTTTGGTATTTGAGTGATATATAGAGAAATAACTGACTAGAATTACATTTCTAGTAATTCTAATTCAAATATGCACTTTACCCAACCAATACTGTATCAAAAATTGATTACTATGTACAAGTTTTAAACCATCAATTAAAAACTCAATTCAACTACTCTTGTTACTCTCAACTATTTATATATACTGAATATTCGTTCAAATTGTTTCTCAATAAAAAGACCCTGACGATGTCCTAATGCAAATGGACGAAATGCATCGGCAACTCAAATAATACTTCATGTTGATATTTACCTTTATTTTGTGGTTCAAAAGTTACAAGTGCTTAAAGTTAAAAAACATGATGGAACCTTTATTGCAGGGGTTCTCAACCTTTTTAGGCAACCCAAGTTTATTAACTTACATAATGTTTTAATGTTTGTGACCCCTTTAATAATCAATATAATGCATCATTAAGTATGACATACTCAAACATTTCTCAGTGTTGCAACCCCCCAAAAACGGTCACGCGACCTCACTGGGGGTTGCAACCCACAGGTTGAGAACCATTGCCTTATTGTAGAATGACCCTTATGATACTTATATTCAATTGATTACTTGTCTCAAATTTTTATATGATACCCAATGGAGAATAGTAAGAATTGGAACAGATAGCCAATTACAAAAATCCTACTTGTAGCTTACTAAAACACAATCCTTATATTTAGTTTTGTTTTACAATATCCTTAATAATATATTATAAAATGTAAGTGAAGGGAATGCCAACTTGTGTTTTTATATGATAATGCATAGTTCATTTACTATTAAATTTTGCATCAATGTCTTTGCTGCTTTCTATAATTGGAACTATATTCTGGGAACTACAATTGCAATACACTAACAACTTCACCTATTTGTTCTGATGACTATCTTTTTGACAATGATTGGGACAACGTCTAGATAGGAAACTAAAATAGTTTTGTTCAACTTGTTGGACTTAACATTTCTGTCCTTACTTTTATAATATAATATCATTAATGACTGGAATGAGTTAAGAAAAAGGCATATATACCACAGATTTCTAGGGTTTGTTGTTTATTGTTTTTTATATGAAAGTTATACAAATGCAATCATTAATTTTTACTTTTCAAAATTTCAAAATTGACAATTTGAAGCTGTGTAAGATAATGTATTTGGTGCATATCAGCATAGACCAAAAAATTTGATCATTTTTTCTACATATAGAGCATTCCAAACTATGAAATGAATATCTCTAATTACAGGCATTGTAAAATGAAAGTAAATATAAGAACCTTGTTCTACAAACTTGGTTTTTGATTGTCAAGATTTCTATTTCTTTAATTTTTTACTTACTATTTTCAATTGGGTATTGTATAACAAATTTAATGCAAAATGCTAGTATTATAAAACAAAAGAATGCCTAAGTAATCACTAATTTTGAATCAAAAGTCCTGTTTAAATTCTTGTTTTTTAAGGTCAGTATTTGCAAATTTGGGCTTATGAAATAAAGTGAAAACAATATGAAAATGAAAACTTCACTACACAGCTATATGAAAATATAATAGAGTAACATGTTGTGCATGTTAAATTAAAATAATAGTAGTCTTCACTGCCCCAGATCAAATACAATCACTGATTTTGTGACCAAAAACTGATTTTTTCCTATCTTTGCAGTGTATTTTTTCCAGGAAATTCTGGCCTCCAAAAAATTCATGATCTTTGAGTTTTACATCCTGTTATTGTAGTCTAGAAGTCCTTGAGTCAAATACCTTTATGTGACACTGATGCATGACCTGCGCTGGACAAAGCACCTTGATAATGTCATTGGTCAGGCAAAATGCTGTTTTGCCCAGCTGCACAGAGCCATCAGGCTGACTTGGGGCCTCTCACCAAGAATGGTCAATTGGATTTATACTGGCATAATCCAGCCTAGCATCACATATGTGAGCCTCATCTGGACTAGCATACTAAAGCAGAAGAACACCTGTCAGCGCCTGTACTAGCTGCAGGGCAGCATTTGTCGCGCCATCACAGGTGCATACCCATCTAACCCTTACGAGGGGCTGAACACTATCCTTAATTTTCCTCCGCTTCACCTATTTATTAGGGCGGAGGCTATGAAGTCCGCCTCTTGACTTATCAGAGATAAAACATTAAATAACGCACCCTCTGGCTTTATGCCAATGAAAACCTTGATCTTGCATATGGATTTTGTCTGCCACAACCTCAAAAACATCCACATAGACCTAGACAACGTAGATAGTTGCCTCCCCACTCTCAATTTCAAGAGGGGCTTCCAGACTATCATCCTTGGCTGAGACAGCATTCCACTGGATGTTGGCGTGAACCGGCTTAACCAGGGCATTCACTGCTTCACCGATGGCTCGCTGTTCAGTGGCCACGCTGGAGTGGGTATTGTCATTTTCCACAAGGGTAAGATGCTTTTCTAGGAAAGTCTGCACCTTGGTGAGAACACCTTGGTTTTCCAAGCTGAAATTTGCGCCATTGAGCAGTGTGCCCAATACCTGCCTTAGGTGAATATTAATAACTTTAATATTAACTTTTACACTGATAGCCAAGCCGCTATTAAGGCTTTAACCATTGAGAATATCTCTGCTGCTACAGTATATCAATGCCACCGCAGTGTGCAACCCCTCTCAGTCTTTAACAGGATTAGAACTATCTGGATACCTGGTCATAGCAACATCCTGGGCAATGAACTTACGGACTCTCTTGCCAAGGAGGGCAGCAACCTAGATGGCAACTACTATCTGATGAGGCTACCCACTCCCAGGTTGCAAGTCACCTGCCATATTAACAGGTGGCTCCATCAGCAGCACCAGCTCCACTGGAACAGCTGCACCGAGTACAGGCAAACCCACTCTGCCATGCCTAACCTAAACAGGAAAGTCTCTGATTATCTGATTTCACTTTATAGAACCAACCTCAGGGAGATGTGCATGGCCCTAACTGGGCATGGATTCCTCCAGAGACATATCCAGAGACATTCACTTTTTGCCCTTACTTCAACAAGGCGCGGCACAAATACCTCGGCCACCCCTAGCAGATGGACAAGCTGACTACCCCAAACAATATCCGTGACCTTAGCACCTTCGTCCTGGACTCTGACTGGATAAGGGTTGCCAATGCCTCCACTGTGAACCTGCCAACTACTGGCAGGGACTGGGCACACCTCCAAGGTTAATCCTTGTGCTCTTTTACCTTGGGGTTGCAATAGAGGCCTTGCGGCCTATTTGCGGTGCCTACGCCCCACGTCAGTAATAAGTCAGTAAGTAAGTAAGGTCATAATCTATATTCTATTAGGAATCCAATTTTCCTTGGGATCTTACTTTAGGATCAGGATCTATTAGATCATATTTGACCTTTACTTATATTCCTAAAAGTAAGAAAAATTACTTAATAAAGTTGTTAGTTTAGCTAAATTTAAGTGAAAAGTACTTTGTGAATAAATTGAAATTGTATTAGTATATACAGAGAGCTTGCATGCATAGCAGCTATCCACCTAGTGTTTAAATTGCATGCATAACAACTGCATCTTTAACTTATTATACAGTATGTCATTAGCAATTTAAATTATTGGAAATTAATATCTGAATTAACAAAAATTAGCTATAAATTGAAGTTACATTTTACATAGGATGAAACAAATAATAAATTAATAAATAAGTTCTATGAGTAACAATGTGCAGATTTGAAGAAAAGGGTCCAATTTGGTATTTGCTATATTGGCTGTCTGCTGGCTACCATGCATGCAATTAAAACACTGGGTGGATAGCTGCCATGCATGCAAGCTCTCTATACTATAGCCATAGTTAGGATCATAGCACGCCTGTGCCAGAATGAATCCTATAAAAAAGTTTGATTGTGCTATGTGCTAGAACAAATCCTATCAAAAAAGTTAGCTTGCGCTATGTGCCAAAACTATTCTGGCATTCTTTTGTTTTACAATCCCTGAGCAGGTCAAGTTTTGTCTTACAATCCCCATTAAAAAAGAGTCGAAAAGACACTAGTTTATCAAAAAAACATTTCACATTTATTTTCCAAGAACAAAATCATTGTAACTCACTTTCCAGTCAACCTAATCCATCACTACAATTCACTTTTTAGTCAACTTGAGGATTGTGGGCGTAGCATTAGTTATGAAAGCACATAGCTTATATTCACTTTTGTCATATGATCATTTAACTGGTGAATTTATATGTCATAGATGATTGCAAGACGAAACCAAAAAAGCTTATAGGTTTCAAATTACGATCACCACATTGGTAGAATTGTATTAAAGGGATCATATGACAAAAATGAATGGATTACACATTACATCCCTGGCAAAGTTGCACTAGTTCATGGCAGCTTTGGATACGAACTGCTACATCAATCTCCATCAATGATCTACAGGGTTCAAGAATGAAATTGTATTCATTATAAGATTTGCAAGCGCCGCCCCCCCCTCACTTTTGTCATACGATCCCCCAGTTTATTGGACCCAGTTTATGTGTTATACTGAGGGGTGATTGTATGACAAAAGTGAAAGAGGGCATGGGGCGGCAGCGGTGCCTGAAAAGGCGTGCAAAAAGAGCCGTGTAAAAAGAGCTGGGTGGCTTTTGGTTCGCAGACATATTAGAGGCTGCAATTGATTGTTTGGTTGAAACATCTATTATAGCAACAATTTCCTACCATTTCATCATATGATCTCTCTAATACAATTTTACTATTGGTATGATTGTAAGTCAAAATCTATAAGCTCTTTTGGTTTTGTCTTATGATCATCTGCATATAAATCCATCACCATCTATTTAAATGATTGCATAACAAAAGTGAATATAAGGACAGGCTTCTAATTTCTATAAGACCAGATTTTGTGTTAAAATGGAGCACTTAGAAGTAGTCCTATTTTGAAGTTTGATTTTAAGAGCAATTTTCCATCCTCTGTGGGGCCCTATTGGAATAAGTTGACAAAATGCGGACGACCATCCGTCGCATTTTTAGATTCTCCTGGTGTTGCGTCGCGCGACAGTGGTGTCAAGTGGTGTGTCGCGTTGCACGACACTGTGGAAACCTGGTGTCGTCATGCGTCGTGTCGCGCGACACAACATAACAAGACGCAAAAGTGTGGCAACTTGGCGGCTGGTGTCGTCATGTGTCGCATTGCGGCCTGGATCTACAGCCAAAACCTCGTAAACTGTTTCATTGTATTATGTACACAGTTGTTTCTCGGTATTTAAATGTTTCAAACATGTTTGATAAAAACAAATTGTTGAATTGTTCTTTTTTATTTTGACAGTAAAATAACTAATACTTCAAATATAATTTTTAGAAAGGTTACTTTTTAGTTAAAATGCATGCGCTTTTTTTCTAACTGTTGTACCTTTGTTTTTTTACTGTTTATTGTTTTTAAATTTCATTTCTTTTTCTGCAAAATTAAAAGGAATACTCTCGTCTCTCGCTCCATGGTCTTGGTGTCGGGAGTGAACGGCAGAACGAGAATTGTCAATAGCAATGTGGCTGCTGTGGCGTCCTCCCCCCTCCCCCCCGGTCATTCGGTCAACAGACATCAGTGTTGCGTCGCGCGTTGCTGCCCTCCAGCCAACAAAATTTGGTGTCGCGTTGCACTTTTGAGGGCACAATTTTGGCACCCATGTCGTGCATCCGCGGGTTCTTGAAACTTATTCCAATAGGGCTGTGGGGGAATCGTATAACAAAAGTCTCGACTCCTATAGAGACAGTGCTAGGTGATTGTAAAACAAAAGAATGCCATTATTCTTATCAAAAAACTCTGCTCATGTTATGTACAACAAATTTTTGAAAAAATGCAAAAATCAGTACATTTTCCATTTGAAAAATACTGGTAAAACTTGTATTTGAATCTGTTTCATAGAAAATGCAATGTTAATGCAAATTAAATAAAAAGCCATCAATATACTGGCAAACAAAAAGTGTTAATAAAAAGAAATTACATGCTAATTTTCTGTCAAAGAAATTTTTGTCTTATCAAAAGTTTTTGTCTTGCATCAAATTGTGCCATTTTTTTGTCTTGCACTGTATTGCGCCAGATTTTTCCCTTGCCTGCTGTTGCATTGGAATGCACTGGCACAGTGCACATCCAACTCCTTCTTGCACCAGAATTTTCAAAAAGGCTATCTTCCTGACTATGGCTCTATAATAATATTATTTCTTAATAATAAAAATATAGGCCTGTTAGTACTAATACTAGTTATTCAAACAAGTTTTTTATATTTGTAGCATTTTTAATAAAATATAATTAGGCCTAATTAGAACTTAACCATTATACTATAGTAAATAAGTGATTGATTTATAATTTTCATATTTTAAAATTACAAAAATTCAGCATGTTCATAGACAAAAGCTGTCATAAGCATTTTAGAGGACCAAACCAAACATATTCTACAGCTTACCTGCAACTCTAAATTTCTAGATGTCCAAACAAATTTTTCTGCTGGTGCACCCACTGGGCTATGAATGATTAAATGCAACTCCATTACTGAGTTAGGCATGTGAGAAAGTGCTTTCTTTGACCTTTGACTATGAAATATGGCAGTTATGAACAGTATAGGCTATCCTACGTATGATCGGTACACCTACGCATAAGACAATGATATTGATGATGGTCGATAGATGCAAAACTCTAAGAGGCAACTCTAAGATGAAATCTAAAAAAACAATAATGAAATGAAAAGCTACAGGTAGGTCTTGTCAAAAACTGTCAAGGAACCATTGTACCTCCGTCTACTAATCAAAAAACAAAAATTCACATTGTGCATTCAATTGCAATATGATAAGCCTACTGCAAGGCCCGATGAAATGTAAAATATTTGGCTTAAAACTTAACTGTACCTTGCCCGATAGCGACCGGTTGTTAAAAAATTGTCCATTCCAACCAGTTTATAAAAAATCATGAAGTCTGTTATTTTTCGTATATACTTTGATAAAAAGTAAAAAATTTCGATCATTAGTATTATTAAGGTAAAATTAGAAATCTTATTAAAAAAAGGATTTCAAATTTTGTTTAATTTTTGACAAAATTTCGAGTTCGGATTTGGATTCGCGAGTACACAATTGTGATGACTACTCAACTCATAAAGGCCAGAAGATCGGCTGACTCAAGGGCGCAATCAATTCTGGGAAGCTATTTTAAAACTCAAGATTCTAAACGCAAAACGCAATGTTAATTTCTGTATCTGTGACATGCATGCATCAAATATTTAAGTTTTGCAAACAAAGCCAATTATAGTGGAAGTGTAATAGACGCAAGTTTTTAGGCCCGGTTAAAAGCAATATGAAGAAATTAAGTTTAAAATAATTCATTTTTCAACTTCTTATTCCAAGCTTTGCAAAATTCTTAATGCTATAGACTAAGCAGGCAATCTATATAAAAATGAGCACCTAAAAACTAAAAAATACGAATCACTCTATTGACCCCTTCAATATTGTTTAGTGCCCTGAACTTGCAGCACGAGACTAAATTAAGCTAGAAAACGCCAAAGCCATTGGTTTAAGCAGTATTGAATAATAACAGGTACGAGATTTTAACATTAAGATGTATGATAATGCATACTTGAACGAGTACATCGTTTATATTTAACCAATCAGAGAGTGATACATATACTAAAATTTTTCTACAAGGATAAACGTTGTTCATAATAAACGAAAATAATTAAAATTTGATCCACAGGATAGACAGCTGTGCAGGACTCGCGACAATTAGCATGTTTTAATATTCAGCATTGACGAATATGAGAAGCTGAACACTGGGCAAAAGGCCATATTGGGACTGAACTGGGCGGCCAGCCCTAAGTGCAAATTTCCTTAGAGGAAAAAAATTCGGGACACGTCGAATAAAAAAATAAAATAAAACGAGAATAAAACAATGTTAAAATGACGAAAAACTCAATGCGAATTAAATTGAACCGTGAAAGACAGAGAAACGATAGTAAGACAGTTACACTTGATTCTCTGCATGCATAAGTTAGGAGATTGCAGACCGCTAACTACACGTGTAGCTTATAGATTCTCTGTAAAGCCGTTGCATTGGTGCACATGAAGAGGAAAATTATATGTTAGACAGCTCTCTGCTGCTGAAGCAATATACCTGTTTATGGTCAGTGCGGTGCGTGCTCAGATATAATTAACTGGGGCAAAATAACATGTGAATGATTGACACAGCAGCTGCGTTAAAATAAACCAAGATGCGCAAATTATTGCTAAAACCAACTGTTTGAAATCATTCAAAACTAACAGGGCAAGCCATGGAAGAATTCAGTGAATCAAATCCAGCTGGGCCGCCACATGCCGGCTGCAGTAGTAATAATCAATACTAATCACGCATCAGCAGAAAATAAGCAATACAGGACGAGACAGTTAAAAGGCAAGGAAAAAACAGAGAATGATAAGCTAATGACGCAGCTGATTGATTTCTAAGAGGACAACGCTTAAAAAAAACTGGTACTAGAGTACAACTGTTGCTTCGAAAAGAATAATTGTCTCAGAATGAGAAAAATCTCAAATGGTAAAAAAAACTTCGAAGTCCGCGTTAATCAGCAACTGGCAGCGTTGGCGCCTCGCTTGCACTGTTGGGATCCTGAAAATTGACAGAAATTGCATCATATACGCGTATCGCTACTAACGAGTAGGCAGTTTAGAGCATATCAATCAAGCAGCGCTTACCTTTGCCATCAGGGGCTTCGTCGGCCTCCTTGCGATCCGCTGAGGTTTTCGCCGAGGCGAAATCGATGAACACCTGGGCGATGCGAGTTTTTTGGAAGTGTGACAGTTATTGTAATTAAAAGTACCTTTAATTGCTTCAGTACCACAAATGTTAAGGAATCAGAAGCAACCTGATGAGAGGCTGCTAGCCCCAATCAGGAGAGGGTGCTAGCCCCAATCAGGAGTCGGTGCCAGCCCCAATCAGGAGAGGGTGCCAGCCCCAATCAGGAGAGGGTGCCAGCCCCAATCAGGAGAGGGTGCCAGCCCCAATCAGGAGAGGGTGCTAGCCCCAATCAGGAGAGGGTGCCAGCCCCAATCAGGAGTCGGTGCCAGCCCCAATCAGGAGAGGGTGCCAGCCCCAATCAGGAGAGGGTTCCAGCCCCAATCAGGAGAGGGTGCCAGCCCCAATCAGGAGAGGGTGCTAGCCCTAATCAGGAGAGGGTGCTAGCCCCAATCAGGAGAGGGTGCTAGCCCCAATCAGGAGTCGGTGCCAGCCCCAATCAGGAGAGGGTGCCAGCCCCAATCAGGAGAGGGTTCCAGCCCCAATCAGGAGTCGGTGCCAGCCCCAATCAGGAGAGGGTGCTAGCCCTAATCAGGAGAGGGTGCTAGCCCCAATCAGGAGAGGGTGCCAGCCCCAATCAGGAGAGGGTGCTAGCCCCAATCAGGAGAGGGTGCTAGCCCCAATCAGGAGTCGGTGCCAGCCCCAATCCGCAGAGTCACAGCCGCCCACCTGGTCCAGACTGGTCTGGGTCACCGAGTAGTCCAGCACTTGGCCGGCCTTCCGCATGGCCTGCAGCTCGGCGAAGAGGCCGGCAAGGCGGCAGCCGAGCCGGTCGCCGGGCAGGCGGTACTGCAGCTGGCAGACGTGGGCTGAGCGCAGCTCGGCGCCGGGAAAGGCCGCAGTGAAGACGGCGTGCGCCGGCTGCATCTCCGGCGTCAGAGCCGCCGTGGGCTCCAGCAACTGCAGCTCCTCCGTGTCGGCCAGCGCCGACTCCTTCGGCGAGTCGGCGATCGCGTCCTCCCGGAGCTCCGGCGCGGTGCCGGCAGCCGGCTTGGCGACCCGAAGGTAGACGGTGAAGCCGCAGCCGAATTTGCTTTTCAGATACTGCGGACTGCCGATGCAGCGGAGCTGGCCGTTCACCTGGGGACGGTGGGGATGTCCCAGTTGGGAATTCGCATCAATATTTGAGAATATTCACAGCAACAGCTAAACCGCATTTGATTCAGACTGCCACTGGTGATCCACTGCCCCAACAGTTCACCAACCGGTAGGTGATCCGCCTGCCCCCAGAGTTCAACAACCGGTCAGGTGATCCACCTGCCCCAACAGTTCACCAACCGGTAGGTGATCCACCTGCCCCCAGAGTTCACCAACCGGTAGGTGATCCGCCTGCCCCCAGAGTTCAACAACCGGTCAGGTGATCCACCTGCCCCAAGAGTTCACCAACCGGTAGGTGATCCGCCTGCCCCCAGAGTTCACCAACCGGTAGGTGATCCGCCTGCCCCAAGAGTTCAACAACCGGTAGGTGATCCACCTGCCCCAAGAGTTCACCAACCGGTAGGTGATCCGCCTGCCCCAAGAGTTCAACAACCGGTAGGTGATCCACCTGCCCCAAGAGTTCACCAACCGGTAGGTGATCCGCCTGCCCCAAGAGTTCAACAACCGGTAGGTGATCCACCTGCCCCAAGAGTTCACCAACCGGTAGGTGATCCGCCTGCCCCCAGAGTTCAACAACCGGTCAGGTGATCCACCTGTCCCAAGAGTTCACCAACCGGTAGGTGATCCGCCTGCCCCAACAGTTCACCAACCGGTAGGTGATCCACCTGCCCCAAGAGTTCACCAACCGGTAGGTGATCCGCCTGCCCCAAGAGTTCAACAACCGGTAGGTGATCCACCTGCCCCAAGAGTTCACCAACCGGTAGGTGATCCGCCTGCCCCCAGAGTTCAACAACCGGTCAGGTGATCCACCTGTCCCAAGAGTTCACCAACCGGTAGGTGATCCGCCTGCCCCAACAGTTCACCAACCGGTAGGTGATCCGCCTGCCCCCAGAGTTCACCAACCGGTAGGTGATCCGCCTGCCCCCAGAGTTCAACAACCGGTAGGTGATCTGCCTGCCCCCAGAGTTCAACAACCGGTCAGGTGATCCACCTGCCCCAACAGTTCACCAACCGGTAGGTGATCCGCCTGCCCCAACAGTTCACCAACCGGTAGGTGATCCACCTGCCCCAACAGTTCACTAACCGGTAGGTGATCCACCTGCCCCAACTGTTCACTAACCGGTAGGTGATCCACCTGCCCCAACAGTTCACCAACCGGTAGGTGATCCACCTGCCCCAACAGTTCACCAACCGGTAGGTGATCCACCTGCCCCAACAGTTCACTAACCGGTAGGTGATCCACCTGCCCCCAGAGTTCACTAACCGGTAGGTGATCCACCTGCCCCCAGAGTTCACTAACCGGTAGGTGATCCACCTGCCCCCAGAGTTCAACAACCGGTCAGGTGATCCACCTGCCCCAACAGTTCACTAACCGGTAGGTGATCCACCTGCCCCAACAGTTCACTAACCGGTAGGTGATCCACCTGCCCCAACAGTTCACTAACCGGTAGGTGATCCACCTGCCCCAACAGTTCACCAACCGGTAGGTGATTCACCTGCCCCAACAGTTCACCAACCGGTAGGTGATCCACCTGCCCCAACAGTTCACCAACCGGTAGGTGATCCACCTGCCCCAACAGTTCACTAACCGGTAGGTGATCCACCTGCCCCAACAGTTCACCAACCGGTAGGTGATCCACCTGCCCCAACAGTTCACCAACCGGTAGGTGCGCCCCAAGAGTCGTGGGTGATCCATCGGATGCCACGCAGAGGCGTAGCTGAAGGGGCAGGGGCGCCACTCTCCGCAGGAAAAAAGCAAATTGTTGTATCTATAGGTTTGACAGCTCTGCCGCTTGCATCTATTTAAATAAAATGGCGCCCCCAAAAATGCACGTCTACCATAAAAGCCTGCCCTCGATGCCTGATTTCGCATGCTCGGGATTCCTCTACAGGTTAACAGGTTATTGAATCACCGAATTGCATTGCTCAACTTCTGTGGCGCGCGTGACAGCGCGAGGTGAAAGTCAGCTGTCCTGCCGTCTACTGTGTATTGCAATTGAAACACATGCAAGTGCATTCGCACTGCAATTTGGAATTGCGCAGAGCTTCAGAGCGCCATCTGTATCGGGTACCGCCAGTGAAGTATCGGGAATTTTAATAGACGGGGTTTGCTAGGGCTTGTGGAAGTCATTAAAGACTCAGTATTTGAATCAAAAAGTGAGCGCGCCACTTAATAAAAACAAATTAGTGCAGTTAAAGCAGTGCTTTTCTAGACATGCTGTACATAGTGTACATAGCGACTTCTGCGGGCTCAAGGCTCCAGTGAACTTCAGCAGCTCCTCCTTCCTTTTGCTCAACTGTCACACTTTGGTCTCCGTTCTAACAGCGAACAGCACAGCTTCTCCTTTAAGCTTGCTTTCTCTAGAACAGAAGCGGTGCTTCATTCCCACATGCTGTAAATTATGGAATGCTCTACCTGCAGCACTAGCTAATCCTGGCATCAAGCCATCCATTTTCAATTGAGCCAGGTGTCTCAAAGATTAGTTTTAGAATTCTCTCTTTTCGCTGTCTTATTATCATTCCATCCACTCCCTTTGACTTCTTTGACTTCCTTTCCCCTGTACCGCTTCGTAGCCATGGAGCACCATTGGTGTTGTTGGTCCTTGACCACTCCAATGGTGAGTTGCATATGATAATAGGAGTGTCAGATAAACCTTTCGTGCCAAGTTTTCTACTGGATCAAATTTCAAAACCAATCAAACGAAATTGCAAATCAGAACAGCACAGCAGATTCTCTAGAACAGCAGGAATGAGTAACCCGTGATAGCTACAGATCTTCCATGAGAGCTACAGATCTCCCATGAGAAGTACAAATCTGCCATGAGAGCTACAGATCTCCCGTGAGAGCTACAGATCTTCCATGAGAGCTACAGATCTCCCATGAGAGCTACAAATCTTCCATGAGAGCTGCAGATCTTCCATGAGAGCTACAGATCTTCCATGAGAGCTACAGATCTCCCATGAGAGCTACAAATCTTCCATGAGAGCTACAAATCTTCCATGAGAGCCTGCAGACCTTCCATGAGAGCTACAGATCTCCCATGAGAGCTACAGATCTCCCATGAGAGCTACAAATCTTCCATGAGAGCTGCAGATCTTCCATGAGAGCTACAGATCTTCCATGAGAGCTACAGATCTCCCATGAGAGCTACAAATCTTCCATGAGAGCTGCAGATCTTCCATGAGAGCTACAGATCTTCCATGAGAGCTACAGATCTCCCATGAGAGCTACAAATCTTCCATGAGAGCTACAAATCTTCCATGAGAGCCTGCAGACCTTCCATGAGAGCTACAGATCTCCCATGAGAGCTACAGATCTCCCATGAGAGCTACAAATCTTCCATGAGAGCTGCAGATCTTCCATGAGAGCTACAGATCTTCCATGAGAGCTACAGATCTCCCATGAGAGCTACAAATCTTCCATGAGAGCTGCAGATCTTCCATGAGAGCTACAAATCTTCCATGAGAGCTGCAGATCTTCCATGAGAGCTACAAATCTTCCATGAGAGCTACAAATCTTCCATGAGAGCTACAGATCTTTCATGATAGCTACAGATCTCGCATGAGAGCTACAGATCTCCCTGAGAGCTGCCGATCTCCGTGATAGATTACAGATTCACAAGAGAGATTACATATACTCAGAGTTACAGATCCCAGCGAGAGCTCAGACAGTCACAGGCTGCAGCCCAAGCTCACCATGATGGTGAGCCGGTGGCACAGGGCCTGGCAGTCCTCCATGCTGTGGCTGGTCAGGATAACACAGGAGCCGCGGGCCACCATGCCCTGGATGCAACGCCACAGGGACCGCCGGGCCTTGGGATCCATGCCGGCCGTCGGCTCGTCCAAGAAGAGAATCGGCGGCCCGCCGATGAAGGCGACGCCGCAGGAGAGCTTCCGCTTGTTGCCGCCGCTGTACTGCTCCGTGACCTTGTCGATGTGCTGCATGATTCCGACCCTGACAGTTAAAATCACCTCATTGTCAGTCATTTGGGACTCATTTGGGAAGGTCAGTCACTGGTATCTATCATGTGCGGTCCCCTCGCTCCTAGCAGGGTGAACTGGACCTCAGCTTACTTAGTTAGACACACGCCTATCAGGGTGCGTACTAACCGCTGCCGACTCTGCTTAACTCCAAGGCAGTCAGTCCTACGGTTAAACAGACGCATCGAGAGAAAACCCCCAGCTTCACTCACTGCCTGGCGATGCTCTCAGCCATGCCCGGCACCAGGTGCTCCGGCACACCGCGAATCCTGGCGTACAGCTGCAGCACTTCGCGGCCGGTCAGCAGCGGCTGCACCGCGTCCGACTGCGGGCAGTAGCCGAGGCGCCTGTGCACCTGCGGGAAGCCCGGTTGGGATGGGGGGATGTTTTTTACTTGGCTTTAAGCTGCAGAGAACACGAAAAGCGTTTTTATTTTTGTTCAATGCTTGTGCAGCTTCAGCCACCACCTTAACTGATTTTATACCCTCACTATACCCCTTCCAGTGCTTTTAGGGCTCCGATACCCTCACTCTACCCCTTCCAGTGCTTTTAGGGCTCCGATACCCTCACTCTACCCCTTCCAGTGCTTTAATGGCTCCGATACCCCTCACTCTACTCTTTACAGTGCTTTTAGGGCTCCGATAACCCTCACTCTACCCCCTACAGTACTTCTATGGCCTCCGCAACCACCCCTTATCCCCACCCTTCCTTCAGCAGAACAAGCCCAATGTCGTGAGTTGGCAAACCTCTCGAGCTTCCGTCACCACCGAGCGCCCGCAGACGAAGGCGTCGCCGCTGCTGGGCGCCAGGTCACCTGTCAGCATCCGGAATGTGGTCGTTTTGCCGGCCCCGTTGACGCCCAGGAAGCCGAAGCACTCGCGCCGGCCAACCGCCAGGCTGACGCCGCGGACAGCAGCGATTCGCCGACCACCGCGGCCACGAAACTCCTTGGCCAGGCGACGCAGCTCCAGCGCGGTGTCCGGGTTGCCGCCGCCTTCGCCGCTCAGACAGCACCGTGCCTCCTCCGCGGCGACGTCGTCGTCGATAAGATCGGCGGTGTCGGAAGCCGCAGGCGGGTTGCGGCGCCAGCGGGACAGGGCGCGAGGCAGCAGGGTGGAGCTGTACTCTATGAGCAGCACGGCTGAGAAGTACACGACGCTCTGAATAGCCAGGGCGATGATGTAGCTGTGGGCGGGGAGGGAAGCGGAGCAGTCGATAATGGCAGTTATACTACAGCTAAAACTGTAATTATTGACTCAGCGCTTACTTTCTAGCTGGTTGCCAGGCGCTGCTGTGGAAGACCAGGCCGCTGGAGAAGTACTCCTTGACGCCCCGCTTGCCGGCCATGCTGAGCAGGCGCACGGACAGCTGGTAGTAGATGTTGAGCTCCATGAGGCCGTGGCCGAGGCAGAAGTGCGGCAGCGCCATGAACAGCCACTTCAGCACCTCGGAGATCCGCTGCATTCGCTTGTCCTGAGGGAGAGTTTCAAGTACATTGACACCTCTTGACCTCCATTCGCAAGTCCACAACACCCAAAGCAAAGCCTTGAACAATTGAAAGTAAAACTTTGATTTTATGAAGTCTCCATGGATTAGGAGGCCGTAGCCCAGTCGTCTAGCGACCCAGACTCGATTCCAAGTGCAGTCACATTAATTTGAAGCTAAATTGGAATCTCGGCTTGGCTCTGCTAGCGCAATTAGCGGCCTTGAGGGCCAACCCCCAAGGCGCAGTGAAGTGCACATGCCTAACGATAATATAAAGTTGGGGCCGCTGTACACTCCTGTGTGAGTGTGGACCTGCGCGTATGACTGCGTACGTATCCGCGCGATTGTGTACCTGCTCAAGGCGAAATGGGCACTAATGCCTCTCGCCGGTTGTGACAATGTCGCTTGAAGTGCGCCAGGGTGCACGCAGTCCCTGCCTCTAATCTAAAAAAATCTCTATGGCTTATCGAAAAGGCATATCCGAGTGGAAGTAGGATATCCAAAGCATAAGCCGTCGATGGAGCTTCAGTGAAACACTATCACAAGAAATTAATGTCCAATGATTTCGGCTCCTACTAGCAGTAGTAGTCAAGCGCAATTTCTCACATCGTTCTGCTCGCCAATCATCCGCACGATGGTGACGGACATGGTGGTGACGAAGCCCAGGCCGAGGTTGGCGCAGGCCAGAAGCGTGTATGCCTTGCTGGGCACGCCGAGCCGCCAGCTGGCCAGGTACATCAGCGGCGCGCAGGCCAGGCCGTACAGCAGCAGCACGGTGACGGTCGGCCCGATGGACCCAGCGCTGACGAACTCCTGACTGTCGAAGGCGGCGAACATGATCAGCAGGAGGGCCGCGGGTGCCAGATAGTTGACCAGGTTCCAGGCGTGATTCACCAGCCAGTAGAGGCCGGGCGGCACCCCGGACACCAGCTGCAGGTGCTTGGCCCCAGACCGGCGCTCCGCTATGGGGAAAATGACAAAGCTGGCCAGCACGAAGGACAGGGCGAACAGCACGGACACTACAGTCATGGCCGACACGAAGGCGTTCATCTGGATGGCGTTGGAGGCCCAGCTGGGCCGGTTCGTCACCGGGTGGGTCCAGGCCGAGATGCCGTAGGCGGAGGCGTTGCCGGCCGGGATGAGGGAGCGCAGCAGGGCGTTGTGCAGCACGTTGAGGTAGGCGGGCCCGGCCGTGTAGCCGCGGTTGTCAAACCAGACTTCGTGCTGGTGGGCAGTGGCGGCCTCGGAGGCCGGGCGCGGCAGCGACAGGCGGCCCAGCTGGGACCAGAAGCTGCGATGGGGGCGGCGGGGCGGCTTTGGTTTTTTTGGGCAGTAGGGAGGGGTGCAGGATTAAGAGAGTTAATAGGATCTTGGGGCTAGGGGGTCAAGAAGGCAATGGAGTCACGTGGAAAAAGCCAATGGCCATAATGGCACGACAGGCTTTGTTGTAATTCACAAGGTTAATGAAGTCATAGGGCCCAAAGGAGTTAAGGGTCAAAGTACATGTAGTCATAGGGTCATAGGGATCGATGGAGTTAGGGGTCAAAGTAGCCATAGGGTCATAGGGGTCAATGCAGTTAGAGGTCAATGGAGTTAGGGGTCAATGGAGTTAGGGGTCAATGGAGTTAGGGGTCAATGGAGTTAGGGGTCAATGGAGTTAGGGGTCAATGGAGTTAGGGGTCAATGGAGTTAGGGGTCAATGGAGTTAGGGGTCGATGGAGTTAGGGGTCAAAGTAGCCATAGGGTCATAGGGGTCAATACAGTTAGAGGTCAATGGAGTTAGGGGTCAATGGAGTTAGGGGTCAATGGAGTTAGGAGGTCAATGGAGTTAGGGGTCAATGGAGTTAGGGGTCAATGGAGTTAAGGGTCAATGGAGTTAAGGGTCAAATAAGGCATAGGGTCATAGGGGTCAATGGAATCAAGAGGGGGTCAAATGTATCAAGGAGGCCAAGGAGGTACTCGTAAAAAATCAAGGGCTTCAAGTACGTTGAGTTACTATTGTTTCAGCATTTTAGCGTTGGAAAATGAAGCATGAAGGTAACTGGGGAAAACAGCTCAATAAATGTTTACAGAGGACCTCATTAAGTGGACCTCCCACCTGTTCGAGTTGTTCTCCTTGACGCCAAGCAGCTGCAGACTGCGCCAGGCGGTGTCCACGGCCCCGGCCCGGGCGGCAGCGGCGGTGGCGTTCTCCACGAATAGGCGGAGGCCGCCGAAACGGCGCCGGTAGTCGGGCATGGTGGACGCCCGAAGGTAGTCGGCAAGGCCGCCCAGGCCGCCCCGCAGGCCGCTCAGGTCCTCCAGCAGGTCGCCGCTCATCAGCGCCCGCCTCGGCTGGTCTGGCCTGGCCGGACAGTCCGGACCGCCGCCTGCAGACTCCGGCCGGCAGCGGCACCGGCCGACAGTGTTGCTGGAGTTGGCGGGCACCTCCGACCAGGCGCTGCCGGCCCGGTGCCACTTGCAGGGGAAGCGCGGGTTGCTGAAGCGGCCTGGCGGCATGCAGCGGGTGCCCAGCTGCTCCGTGGCGCGCAGGTGGCGGGTCAGAGGCTGCGCGGCTGAAGCTCCGGGCTGCGTCAGGCTGACGAAGGTGCGCAGGTCCTGGCTGGAGGCGGCCGCGGGTCCCGGGTCCCCAGCAGGTACCAGGGCGCCAGCTCGAGCGGCGGGTTGAGGCCGTCCCGGGGAACGATCTGCAGCAGGGCGAGAGCGAGCAGCACGAAGCCAGTGGGCAGCAGCAGCTCGGCCAGCCAGCGCGCCACCGCTCGCGACGAGGTGTGAAAGCGCGCTGAGACTAGCGCGCGCGCCTGCTGAGTAAGCGAGGTGGCGCGCGCAGCGAATGCGTCGTCTGATTCAGCCACAGCAACGACGGCTCCGTTTTGAGCCTTGGCGCTCTCGCCGGCATGGTGCGTTTTGGCGTCGCCGTTTTCTTCGGCGGCTTCCTCGCCGTCAGTGCAGCCGGTGACCTGGGCAAAAACAGTTAATTGGGGATTGCAAACGCTTGAGACCCCCTGTTGGGCCTACCTGCCAGCTAAGTCTATCGTCTACCCTGACTGCCCAGTCTACCCTGACTGCCCAGTCTACCCTGACTACCCAGTCTACCCTGATTATCCAGTCTACCCTGACTACCCAGTCTACCCTGACTACCCAGTCTACCCTGACTACCCAGTCTACCCTGACTACCCAGTCTACCCTGACTACCCAGTCTACCCTGACTACCCAGTCTACCCTGACTACCCAGTCTACACTGACTACCCAGTCTGCACCGCAACGATTACTTGAGTGCTCACCTTCAAGAAGACCTCCTCCAGCGAGCAGTCCTCTATGCCGTAGGCGGAGACGCCCAGCTCCGACATGGCGGCGTCCAGCCGATCGAACAGCGCGGCAAATCCGGCCGCAGAGCTGGCGGGCAACCGAAGGCGAATCTCGCTGGTTGTCGCCTCGGCCAGGCGGGCCTCCGGCACCTCCTGCCTGACCAGACGCAGGGCAGCGGCGTCAGCGGCGGCAGCTGCCTCGGACGGAGCCTCAGCCGATCGGACGAGCGTCAGCGCATAGCCGTCGCCGAGGGCCTTCTTGAGGAAGAGCGGCGAGCCGCTGCAGACCAGGCGGCCCCGATCGATGATGCAGATCCGGTCGCCGAGGATGTCCGCCTCGTCCATGTGGTGCGTGGTCAGCAGGATGGTGCGGCCGGTGCGGAACTTGCCAATCACCTCCCAGATGCCGCGGCGGGCGTGCGGATCCACGCCTGGTCAGCGGGGTGCGGCAGGAATACAGCTGCTGTGAATTTGCGCCTCTGATTTTGTGAGCTGTGGCTTCAGTGACAGTCATCCTCTTTCGGACAGTGAACAGTAAAAGTGAGCAGTGAGCAGGAAGTGAGCAGGAAGTGAGCAGTGAGCAGGAAGTGAGCAGGAAGTGAGCAGTGAGCAGGAAGTGAGCAGGAAGTGAGCAGACAGTGAGCAGTGAGCAGGAAGTGAGCAGACAGTGAGCAGTGAGCAGGAAGTGAGCAGACAGTGAGCAGTGAGCAGGAAGTGAGCAGACAGTGAGCAGTGAGCAGGAAGTGAGCAGACAGTGAGCAGTAAGCAGGAAGTGAGCAGACAGTGAGCAGTGAGCAGGAAGTGAGCAGTGAGCAGGAAGTGAGCAGACAGTGAGCAGTGAGCAGGAAGTGAGCAGTGAGCAGGAAGTGAGCAGTGAGCAGGAAGTGAGCAGTGAGCAGGAAGTGAGCAATGAGCAGGAAGTGAGCAGTGAGCAGGAAGTGAGCAGTGAGCAGGAAGTGAGCAATGAGCAGGAAGTGAGCAGACAGGGAGCGTTGAGCAGACACACAGACAGTTAGCAGACAGTTAGCAGACAGTTAGCATGGGAGCAATGACTTACCTGCTGTGGGCTCATCCAGCACAACCAGCTTGGAGTTGCCCACAAACGCCATGGCAACGGAGAGACGCCGCTTCATTCCGCCGGACAGATTTTTGCTGAGCTCGTGCCGCTTTTGCAGCAGGCCAACGTCGCGCAGGAACGAGTCCACCTGAGGCCGGATCTCGGCCTTGGTGAGGCCCTTCAGCATGCCATAGAAGTAGATGTGGTCCTGCACAGTCAGGCAGTCGTACAGAATGTTGTGCTGCGGGCAGAGGCCGAGGCACCGACGGACGGAGTCCATCTGGGTGCGGATGTCCAGGCCGTAGATGCTCGCAGTGCCGGAGGTCGGGGTGTACAGTCCAGTCAGCACCGAGATGGTGGTGCTCTTGCCTGCCAGACGGGGAAGAGGCATAACAGAGGTCGTGGAGGCCCTACAGATCACAAGTATTCTCCTTTGCAAAAATGTTTTGGCTTGGGCAAACCTACCTGCTCCGTTGTGGCCCAGGAACGAAGTCACCTGGCCTTGGTAGAAGTTCACCGTCAGGCAGTCGACAGCGGCCACCGGCAGTCCGCTGCCACCGCCGCCGTCCGTCTCATCGTCGCCGCCGACGCAGCTGCCAGCGGCGCCGAAAAATCTGGCGGCCGTTGGCCGGGCGTCGTAGACCTTGCGGAGCCGGCGGACCGCGACGCCGACTGGCAGGTGGCCAGGCTCCTCTTCGAATCGGTCGGCCGCCAGGCCGTCCTCTGCCGCCCCGCCGTTCAGCAGCGGATTGTCGTTCTCGGCGTCGATCTCCTCCAGCGCAGCGCCGCCATCGACGCCATCAGTCTTGCCCGCGGCCGATTTGCTGCGCCGCTCTCCGCGCCAGAAAGCGGAAGTGAATGGAAAGTGCAGCGGCCGGGGCACCCCGTAGGGCCCGGGGAACACCTGCTCCAGATAGGCAGCGGCGGCGAACAGCCAGGCCGCGTCCAGCCACATGGCCAGCAGGACGCTGCTGAACGCAAAGGCGTCGTCGGACATCGGCGACAAGCGCAGGTTGTCGGCCTGCAGGCCAACGCCGGCGAGCTCCCACTTGGCTACGTAGCGGCAGCCGATGCCGAAGGCCAGCTGCGGGATGGCGCAGGCGGCCGCGTAGGCTCCGGTAGTCATGCTGTCGGCCAGCCGGTCCACCGCCGAGTACGGCACGTAGCCGACGAAGTACACAACGCCGGCGAATGCGGCCGCCACGCTGGAGTCGGTGAAGCACACGGAGATGAGGAAGGCCTCGCAGACGCTGCTGACAATGAAGGAGAAGATGAACATGAACAGCAGCAGCGGGTCCGAGTGGCGGACGATGCCGCCAGCTGTAAGCAGGGCGGTCATGCCCACAGCACTGATGGACATGACGGTCACGGTGGTGATGAGCCAGGACAGCCAGTGCACGGAGTCCGACAGGCCCATGATGCGCATCAGCTCCTTCATGCGGGTCTCGCGCTCGTAGACAATGGCGTTCACCAGCAGGGAGATGCTGTAGATCCAGGACAGGGTCATGATCATGGGCAAGAAGCCTTCGATGACTCGTACGAATTTGTCCTGCGAGTTGCAGACGGAGGGGAACAGGCGCATCCGGCTGGTGTGGCGGACCTCCACGCCCGACAGGTCGGAGACGATGGCCAGCTCTAGCAGCTCCTGGCGATGGGGAACCGGTGAGGCTGATTGACAGCTATGCATCCAATATTTCATCTAGGACTCTTCTCTGACCTGTACACTCGTGATGAAGATAATCTCTACCTGATGATAAGGTGGCGGGGCTCGTCAAACTCCGGCCCGCTAAGCCTCTCTATCCGGCTCTCGGGTCCTTTGAAGCTTTACAATAGCAATCCAGTCCGCTCAAAGCTTGTGTCTCTTCTCAGCTCTCTTCTCTCCCTTCCATTTTCTCTCTCCACTTCTGCTCTGCTCTCCTCTCTCGTTTCTCCTCTCGTCTCCTTTATTTCCTTGCCTCTCATTTCTCCAATCTCTTCTTTCTTATCTATTCTCTCCCCTCTTCTAGCCCGCAGTCATGCGCTGGGTTCTCTATCTGGTCCTTTGGATTATTTTTTTAAAAGGTGTACAGTACAGCATAGGGTGTACAGAATAACACAGGGTGTACAGTACAGCATAGGGTGTACAGAATAACACAGGGTGTACAGTACAGCATAGGGTATACAGAATAACACAGGGTGTACAGTACAGCATAGGGTGTACCGAATAACACAGGGTGTACAGTACAGCATAGGGTGTACACAATAACATAGGGTGTACAGTACAGCATAGGGTGTACAGAATAACACAGGGTGTACAGTACAGCATAGGGTATACAGAATAACACAGGGTGTACAGTACAGCATAGGGTGTACCGAATAACACAGGGTGTACAGTACAGCATAGGGTGTACACAATAACATAGGGTGTACAGTACAGCATAGGGTGTACAGAATAACACAGGATGTACAGTACAGCATAGGGTGTACAGAATAACAGAGTGTACAGTACAGCATAGGGTGTACAGAATAACACGGTGTACAGTACAGCATAGGGTGTACCGAATAACATAGGGTGTACAGTACAGCATAGGGTGTACAGAATAACATAGGGTGTACAGTACAGCATAGGGTGTACAGAATAACATAGGGTGTACAGTACAGCATAGGGTGTACAGAATAACATAGGGTGTACAGTACAGCATAAGGTGTACAGAAAAATCTACAGCGAATTCCTCACCTGCAGGTGTATAAAGAAGGACGTGAAGTACTTGAAATCCTGAGGAAACTCCGCCCTCGGCCCGGGTGTCCAGACCCGGTCCAGCACCTTGTAGTGCCGGGTGCTGTCCACCGCGTACTCCGGCATGCGCAGCCGGTAGCGGACGAAAGTGTCCGAGTCCGAGTCGAACACCAGGGCGGCCAGCAGGTGCGGCATCTGCTCTGACAGTTCCCCATCTTTACCCTCTGTTTCGTTGCCGTTGCTGCCGCTACCGCCGCTACCTCCGCCGCCGCCAGCCTTCGGCAGCAGAGCCGCCCGCGGCAGCGGGCCCCGCTGCGGCCCCGGACCGCTGGCTGCCGGCGACTCGTCAGACGAAGGCGGAGGAGCGTCATAGTTGCGTAACAGCTGCTCCACGCGGGCGTTGAGCGCCGATTCGTTGGCGAACCCGTGCAGCTTGGAGAGGCGGAAGCAGGCGGTGGCATAGTACAGCCGCCTGGCCGCCCAGTCCGCCCACGACAGGCCGCGGCGCCATGGCGCGGTGCTGAAGTTGGAGGCCGCAGCAGCTGCCTCCGTGTCATTAAAAGAGCCGTCAGCAGCAGTGGAGCCGCTTTCGGCGGACAAAGCGGCGACGGCCGCCTGACAGGCCGGGCTCGGGCAGGCCGAGAGGAAAATCTTCGGGTTTAGAGAGGGGGCGAGGGGATTAGGAAAGCGGGGATGAGGAGGGATTGAAGACAGAAGAGAGTGGTAACGAATGGAACGGAGGGGAAGGCACGGAATGAATGAACTGGAAATGAGGGAAGACATGGAAATGAGAAAAGACAAGGAAATGAGGATAGAAATGGAAATGAGGATATACATGGAAATGAGGATAGACCTGGAAATGAGGATAGACCTGCAAATGAGGATAGACCTGGAAATGAGGATAGACCTGGAAATGAGGGAACACATGGAAATGAGGATAGACATGGAAAGTAGGATAGACATGGAAAGTAGGATAGACCTGGACATGAGAATAGACCTGGAAATGAGGATAGACCTGGAAATGAGGATAGACATGGAAATGAGGATAGACATGGAAACGAGGATAGACCTGGAAATGAGGATAGACCTGGAAATGAGGGTAGACATGGAAATGAGGATGGACATGGAAATGAGGATAGACATGGAAATGAGGGAACACATGGAAATGACGATGTACTTGGAAAGGAGGATAGACCTGGAAATTAAAGTAGGCATGGAAATGAGGGCAGGCATATATGAATGAACCGAAAATGAACAGAGTAAATGGAGAAACAGAGAAACATAGCAGCATACAGGGGTGTCTACTCTAAATAAATGAGAGTAGAGAGAAGACAGGGCAAAATCCAAGTAACCGGAAGTGAACTCACTTGAAGCGCGGGCAGCAGCGGCCCGTTAGCCAGGAACTGGGCGGCCCGCTCCGTCTCGTTGGTCAGCCAGAGCTCGGCCACGCGCGACACGTCGGCAATGCCGGTCAGAGTTTCGTTGATCTGCGCGGGGCGGGGAGGGGAGCTGGCGGCTAGCGGTCAAAAATATTTTTTAACTGTTGAGAGTCACCTGAGATTCACAAGATTCACTTCTGCATAAGCTAATATTCACTCTTATAAAAGCTAAGATTCATTCTTATACAAGCTAAGATTCACTTTAATACAAGCTAAGATTCCCTCCTTTACAAGCTCTGATTCACTCCTCCATAAGCTGAGATTCACTCTTATACAAGCTAAGATTCACTCACACAAGCAAAGATTCACTCCTCCATAAGCTGAGATTCACTCGTCTATAAGATTCACTCCTCCCCATACACTGAGATTCACTCCTCCATAAGCTGAGATTCACTCCTCCGTAAGCAGAGATTCACTCCTATACAAGATGCACTCCTACATAACTTGGAGACATTCCTAATTGAGCTGAAAGTCAGAAAAACATGCCAGACGCCCCGGTCTCACCCGCCGCAGGTGTCGCCGAACCGACTCCGTGTCAGGCGAATAAGCGATCTCGCCGAACGCCAGCACGGAGAGCGAGTCGAAGCCCAGGCTGCTCAGCAGGCTGCCGACGCTACCCAGCAGGGCGAACTGGTAGCTGGCGTTGAAGCAGACTGGGGGCGGAGAGCGGAGACGCCATGCAATTCTGCACTCTTGAAATCCAAGAAAAAATCCCCCACTTATCCCAATCCTTATCTTCCCCAGCACAGAACGGGAAAATAAAAAAAAGAGAACAGCGTCACAGGCCGCGTTTCCGTTCAGGCGCCCCCCCTCCAGTCATATATGCGCAACCCCCCTGATTTACACTGGCCGTGCGACTTATTTTTTGGCTAAAAATGCGACTTACCTGTGAAAGAACCCTAGAGCAAAAATTACTCTAGAGTTTTGGGTAAACGGCAGGAGTAACTATCACTGGTTTATTTAGGCTAAATGCCTCGTCATCTAATTAGTACTAATTAGTCTGTATTCTTTCGGCTGGGCATTTTTGCGACTTACCCCTGATCCACCACAATTTACGGTGGCTGGATTGGCCAGGTCGGCCAGCAGTTGCGCCCGGCTCTAGGCATCTACATGTACATCCCAGACCAGGAATGAAGCACAAAGATGAGCTGCAAGGCCCTCCAAGCAGCCAAGGCACTCACACTGCTCAGGCTGCGCCAGCTCCACAGCGTCCAGATCGACAAGGCGACGCGCGGCGCTGGAGTTGCCAGATTCGTCGGCCTCGCCAACTGGCGGCAATGTCGGCCGCGCCTCCGGCCCCGCATGCTTAGTGTCAGGCTTGCGGGCTCGGCCGGCCAGTCTGGCCCGCAGCCGGCCAGTGATCTGACGCAGGGTGCTGGCGCCGTGGCCGCAGGCGACGTCCGACAGGCGCTCCAAGCGGTCCAGCATGGCCAGCGCGGTGGGCGGCGAGGCCGTCGCCTCCGAGGCGGTGGTCGCGGGTTCGAGTGCGGCGATGCGTGACCAAAAGTCGTCCAAGAAGTTCAGCACGCCGGCGTCCTTTAAAGAAACCAGCTGAGGGAATCGGATGGGGAGTTGTGGGTTGCTTTGGCTGGGAGAGAACTGGTAGATTCTCTCTTGAGATCCCACTGGCACTGACTCTTGAAACCCACTCTCTAGATACCACGCTGACTTTCTCGAAACCCCGCTGACTCACTTGGGATCCCGCTGACTCACTTGGGATCCCATTGACTCACTTGAGATCCCACTGACTCACATGGGATTCCACTGACTCACCTAGGATTCCACTGACTCACTTGGGACCCCGCTGACTCACTTGGGATCCCACTGACTCACCTGGGATCCCACTGACTCACTTGAGATCCCATTGACTCACTTGAGATCACATTGACTCACTAGAGATCCCACTGACTATCTTCAGATCCCACTGACTCTCTTGAGACCCCGCTTTCTTGAGATCCCACTGACTCTCTTGAGATCACATTGACTCACTAGAGATCCCACTGACTATCTTCAGATCCCACTGACTCTCTTGAGACCCCGCTTTCTTGAGATCCCACTGACTCTCTTGAGATCCCACTCACTCTCTTGAGATCCCACTGACTCTTTTGACATCCCACTGATTCCCTTGAGCTCCCATTGACTCACTTGAGATTCCATTGACTCAATTGGGATCCCATTGACTCACTTCAGATCCCACTAGATTATCCAGCACTTCTACTCCTTCTACCAAGTATTCAACACTTAAAAAAGTTTGCCATGCGCAGAAATGAAAACTCGAATGATACTACTTAACTCACCTTGCTGATCACAGGCTTCAAAGAAACAGCATCAGAAAAACGGATTGGCAGCGGGATGCTGTCTCGGTCGGATGAGGCCAGCTGTTTTTGTAAATAAGAAATCATTTTTTGATACCTTCAATTAACCCTTCACACACTGACCTTAATTGAACCTGTGGAAAGAAGACTTACCTGGTCGACCAGCTGAACTGGGCTGAACATCTGGGCCAGGTTGCTACGGAAGCGGGCCTGAGAGCACAGAGACTGGCTAGCAACCAGGATGCACACCGTCTGTGGAGCCTCCGCGTCTGACGGCATGGACTGCGCCAAAAGCGCGCTTCTGAGCAAGAAGTCGAGGCGCAGGTTCAGCTTCTGAGGGATTGCGGAGATGTGAGCGAATTTCCGAAGCACCTGCTGGCCTTTAATTAGACTTGAGCAGGGACCCGAGGTTGGGGGCAGCAAGAGGGTCAATGTCCCCCTTTTAATTATTGTTGAGACAGTATTAGACTTTGCTAAGTGTAGCTTGACGCTCATCCTGACACATTGGCGCTCATCCTGACACATTGGCGCTCATCCTGACACCTTGGCGCTCATCCTGACACCTTGGCGCTCATCCTGACACCTTGGCGCCCATCTTGACGCATTGGCGCTCATCCTGACACCTTGGCGCTCATCCTGAAACCTTGGCGCCCATCTTGACACCTTGGCGCTCATCCTGACACCTTGGCGCTCATCCTGAAACCTTGGCGCCCATCTTGACACCTTGGCGCTCGTCTTGACATTTTTCTTGACATTTTGACGCCTCAATGCTAATTTTAGCACCTTAGCTTGCAACGCTTGGTTCAAAAGGGGGAGTGGTATTGCCCTATGGGCGCCAACTATAAAGTCCCAGTTGGCCAATATTAATGAGATGCTAGTGCAGATGTCAATGGATCAACACCGCACGATTAAATGAACATTAAGAATGGACAATGAGGGTTCGCACTGATCAAAATATCTGCACAGAAAATGACAAACTTCATTATTGCAGGCTTAGAAGGCTCTGCAGACTAGTATAGCAAAGAAACAAGTATAGACTCTAATAAGCTCAATTTTCACCTTCGGCAGAGGCACGGTGGCCGACATCAACTTCCGGATTTCATCGTCCGTAGCATTCACTCCGTTGAACAGATCCTTCGGCCTGGTGAACAGCCTCTTCAGTGGCACCTGCTTCACTTCTGCAAAATCAATTTATTCACGGATTATTTAGCATACTGCATACGGATTAGCGATATAGGATTAGCGATATAGGATTAGCGATATAGGATTAGCGACATAGGATTAGCGACATAGGATTTAGCGACATAGGATTAGCGATATAGGATTAGCGATATAGGATTAGCGACATAGGATTAGCGATGTAGGATTAGCGATATAGGATTAGCGATATAGAATTAGCGATATAGGATTAGCGATATAGGATTAGCGATGTAGGATTAGCGATATAGGATTAGCGATATAGGATTAGCGATGTAGGATTAGCGATATAGGATTAGCGATATAGGATTAGCTATATAGGATTAGCGATATAGGATTAGCGATATAGGATTAGCGATATAGGATTAGCGATATAGGATTAGCGATGTAGGATTAGCGATATAGGATTAGCGATATAGGATTAGCGATATAGGATTAGCGATATAGGATTAGCGATGTAGGATTAGCGATATAGGATTAGCGATATAGGATTAGCGATGTAGGATTAGCGATATAGGATTAGAGCGAGCCATCAAGGCACGTTTGCAGATTCTGTCCATTTCATCTAGTTAAGCTTCAAGAATATTCTAGAAAGATCAGTGGCCGATTTCAGTTGATTCGGTTGGGAGCTGAACTTCCTGCTCCATCCCGGTGACTAGCATTCACTTTCCTCTATTGAGAGTTTCCCCGACTGCTGATATGTAGCGTAAGATACTTTAGCAAGGCACTATCGCTGCACTAACAGGTGCAAGCATTCAGCGAACTCACGATCTGGGTCAGTCCAGTTGGTGGGAAGAGCCTTCAGGGCCGCGGATGCCACCAAACGCGTGGTCCGATGCGCCATCAGCTTGTTGACAGCAGCCAGCGCAGTGCTGGCGTTGCCGTACCTGCGGGGATTGCGGCACTGCTCTGATTGGTTCGGAGTGCGGCTGTGCAGAATGCTTAAGATATAGCTTAAAGCAGGCTGGGAGTCTGGGCTTGCAACCCCCTACAGTCCAGTGGATGCAGGCTGGGAGTCTGGGCTTGCAACCCCCCTACAGTCCAGTGGATGCAGGCTGGGAGTCTGGGCTTGCAACCCCCCTACAGTCCAGTGGATGCAGGCTGGGAGTCTGGGCTTGCAACCCCCCTACAGTCCAGTGGATGCAGGCTGGGAGTCTGGGCTTGCAACCCCCCTACAGTCCAGTGGATGCAGGCTGGGAGTCTGGGCTGCAATCTCTACAGTCCAGTGGATGCAGGCTGGGAGTCTGGGCTTGCAACCCCCCTACAGTCCAGTGGATGCAGGCTGGGAGTCTGGGCTTGCAACCCCCCTACAGTCCAGTGGATGCAGGCTGGGAGTCTGGGCTTGCAACCCCCCTACAGTCCAGTGGATGCAGGCTGGGAGTCTGGGCTTGCAACCCCCCTACAGTCCAGTGCATGCAGGCTGGGAGTCTGGGCTTGCAACCCCCCTACAGTCCAGTGCATGTAGGCTGGGAGTCTGAACTTGCAACCCCCCTACAGTCCAGTGGATGCAGGCTGGGAGTCTGGGCTTGCAACCCCCCTACAGTCCAGTGCATGCAGGCTGGGAGTCTGAACTTGCAACCCCTGCAGACCAAGGCAGCTCACTGCGAAGCCAATGAGAACAAAAACTGCGCATATATGTGGTCTAAATTTTGTGTGAACAAAAGACGCAGACACGGGACGGGACGCACCATTCGCCATCTGCAGTCTCGTCCCTGGAGACGGACTCGCTGCTCTGGCAGACGCCCAGGTGACAGGCGGACCGCAGGGCGGCCAAGAGGCCGTCGGAGGCCAGTGGGGTCGGCCGGTAGTCGCACTCTGGGCTCGACCTGATGAAGTTCTGCGACTGACGCACCGCCACCAGGATCATGAAGAACACCAGCGGCATCACCAGCTCGATGGAGGTCTTCGCCTGCGGTGGAGCGAGTCCTATATTGCATGACACTACTCAGGAAGCTGGTCATAATAAGTAGGGAAATTCTTACCCATTGTCTCTGCTTCAGTTTAATGTTTTTCCATTGCAGCAGATAAAATTGCTTGAAAAAATTTGTCATGTTTGGCATGCAGCATGGCTGAAATTAATTAAAACAGACATTACTATATTAATCAGTGATGCATACTACATTGATATAAAGAAAGAGAAGACCGGGTGCAACTTTAATGTGTTAAGAAACTAAAAACAAATTTATGCTTGTATTTATATTTTGTTTAAATAAAATGTTTTATTATCTTGCCAACCCAATATTGCTAGAATTATTTCTCTATTAATCTATTTATCAAATAAATTTTAAGTCATTAGAACAAATATGTTTATATAATGAAGAATTAAATACTATAATATAATATATCAATTAATTCTTCATTACAATATTAAATTTTATCTATATTAATACAAATATATAGGAAATAAAAACCAAAAAATTACTAGAATAAAAGTATAAATCAGTAAATTAAAATTTAACCAATTGCTTAGTTACAAAAGCCTAAAACAAGCTTTAAAAAGTTATAAATATTACTATTATCCTAAGCCTAATGCAAACAATGAATAACAAAACAATTAAAATAAAAAAGATATAAGCTAAATAAAATAACTAAAAAATAGAAAATAAGTGCAAGCAAACTAAGGGTAGGACTCAAATAACCATTTTAAAAGATGAAATAATATAGCAATAAGCAATAAAATAGTAGATTGTAGAATGTTAAATTTTTCTTTGAAATAAAATAAAATAACTAAAAAATAGAAAATAAGTGCAAGCAAACTAAGGGTAGGACTCAAATAACCATTTTAAAAGATGAAATAATATAGCAATAAGCAATAAAATAGTAGATTGTAGAATGTTAAATTTTTCTTTGAAATAAAATTCAGCTAGCCTAAAGTAACATATTTAAAGAGAATTGCTTAGGATTGCTTAGGAATTGATAGAATTAATTAATCCTATTATTATTATTATTAATTTGTCTTTCAAGATTGGCTATAAGCAAGTTACCAATATGGCACTGGGTTGCCAAACTGGCCTATTATATCCTAGTAAATTATTGCACCATTGGCAACAAGCTAGCAAGCTAGGTATATGTCATCTAAGTTAAGTCATAATGCTTATAGCTAAGTATATAAGATACTATTGCTAACACTATAGGCACCCTTAGGCCTACTAATAGATAGGTGCATACCTAACATTTTGTCAATTGCCTGCTATCTGATGCTAGGCCTAGCATCTCAAATACTATTAAGTAGAATAGCTTAAATTTGCACCTAGGCCCTAAACCCACACTCTCAAATCTTACATATAAGATATATGCCACAAAATTCTGGTATACAATACAATGGACATCGACATGGAAAATTGTTGGCATAAAGTATCTGGCATATAGAAATCCGCTGAAAAAATTGTGCCACAGAGCCAGTGTATAGCGTAGCTATTAGCATACAAAAGACATACATTATTGTGTACATAATTCAACTATTTACCATCAAATGACAGTGGTGAAACTAGAAGATTGCCCATCTAATTTATTGCTATTTTTAGGAACATTTCCAAGCAAATTCTATTAGTATAAAGTTGTAATCATGAAATTGCTATAAGTAAGGTATTCAATGCACTGAAATTCTGAAAATGGTATTGATATACAGTGTAGTAGCAAATTATAGAATACAGAAATAGGATCCGACCGACACCAAAATAAAAATGTTTCCAGTGTGTTTCTATGAAAACTGACATTTAAAAGTTTTTTCGTTTATCAATTTGTTTGCACCATCAAGTGATTCCGTGGAACTGATCTCGTAATACGAGCAAGTAAATTATCTCTGTTCCGAAATCACTTTGATAAGTAATAAAAAACGCTTTAAATAATAAGCCTCTAAACTCTTTATCTGAACATTTGATATCATTAAATAACTTTAAAAAGATAGACAGATGTCTGAAAAATACATCCATACTATCACTATATATATATATTAGGACGCAGAGAGGAGGCCCCTTGCGCGCACACGCTCGCAGAACAGGCGGGAGGAGCAGGCAGCAGCAGCAAGCTGAAAGGTCAGCTCAAGCGCCTGCAAGTCAGCGATGAGGCAGTCCGTTAGTAGCAGTGCGGGTCTGGCCGCGGCGCAATTGCTCGGTCGGCCGGTGCAGCATGGCCAGGGCCGGAGGGTCGGGCGCACCCCCGACCCAGGGTCCGTAGGCAGTGGCCCAGCAGCATCTGGCGGCGCCGGCGCAGGGTAGCGCTCAGGGGCGGAGTTCCAGCGCGGGCCATCAGAGCGTTGGTCGGCAGGCGATCCGGGTAGTGCACGCCCAGCGCGTAGCGCAGCAGCGATCGGTAAAGCGCGCGTCCAAGGCTCACTCTCATGTTTCGGACAGCGGCACAGCCTCCATGCCGTACAGCAGGATCGGCTCGACGGCTGCGCGTAACAGGCGCACCTTCAGGTCGTCTCTGGCAGCTGAATTAAAAACGTTCCTGAGGAGGTACGCGGCGCGCCAGGCCTGGTTCCTCCTGTCGGAGACAATCGCATCGGGGCTCATCATCAGGGCGCCGAGTTACCGGAAGTCCTCTCACACCGCGATGCGGTCTCCATTGGGCAGCGTTAGAGTTGCAGGGGCGGTATTCGTGCCCACGTGCAGTGCCTCCGTCTTGCGAGCGTTCACCGCGGCAGAGCAGCGCGATGTCGTCAGCATACGCCAGAGCGGGGAGCGAAACAGCAGGGTGTCTGGAGCTTCGGCGTGAGACCAGCAAGTAGCTGTCATCCTCGCGGAGGGACCGACGAAGCACGTAGTCCACAACCACGAGGAAGAGCAGAGGAGCCAGCGTGTCGCCCTGAAGGACGCCTGAGCTGGTGCCGAACTCTTCTGTGGGGCCGTCGCTCGACATGACAAAAGCCCTGGAGTCGCGGTAGAGGTCCATCACCGCGCTCACCAGCGCAGCAGGTGCACCATAGTGAGATAAAAGCCAAGCGATCGCAGGCCTGGACACCGAGTCAAACGCCTTGCGAAAGTCGACAAAGATGAGCGCTCGCGGGTCTTGCAGGCCTCGATGACAGAGCGGATGGTGGCAACCTGCTCGGTGGTGGACCTGCCCGGGCGGAAGCCGCTTTGGAAGCTCAGCAGCAGCGGGTTAAGGCCGGGCAGGAGGTGGTTGCGCAGAATCGCGTTCAGCAGCTTCGGCGTTGTGCATTCCAGAGCGATGCCTCGCTGGTTGTCCAGGCTGGTGGAGGCACCTTTCTTCGGGATGGAGACAATCTTGGAGAGGTGCGCCATTGCTGAGGAGCTGAGGCGGTCTCGTTGCCTCCAAGGCTGCAGTGCTTGTTCAGCAGGCAGGGGATGATCGGGGTGAGCTCGGGCAGCTTCAGGACCCTGGGGGGGATGGCGTCCACCCCAGCGGCGGCATCAGCTCGCATGGTCCTCAGTGCTCGGTCAACCTCGCCTGCAAAGATGGGGCCTGGCTGGGCTGGAGCGAAGTCTGGGATTGGCTGAAGAGGCGCAGTTGGAGCGGGCGCGTTGAGCACCTCGCGGTAATGGGTGGCCAGCAGGGCCTTGCGGTGCTCGGTGGAATCAGCGCCGACGATGGTGTTGGGCCTGGGCTTCCTGCCAGTCAGCTGGTTGATGGCCCTCCAGGCAGCACTATGGCGGCAGTTGTCAGTGGTGTGTTGGATTTCGCTCACAGCCTCTTCGATGAAGGCTTCAGTCCGCTGGGCGTAGATGCGCTGCAGCTTGTCCCTGGCAGCACTGGCCTGGTCGCTGTCATGGCCGTGGAGTGCAGCAGTCCTCTGCACATGCCGCCTTGCCTGGGAGATGATGAGATCGCGGTCCCACAGGGCCTTTGGATGATTTGACTGTCTCCGTGGGAGAAGCGTTGCAGCATCCTCGACAGCGTGATGGAAAGACTCGAAGGACTTGGCTGAAGCAGGAGTGGCGGCAAGCAGCTTGAGTAGGAAGACCTGCCGCGTGTCCGGGTTTCTCAGATCGGCCCAGAGCGGGTGAGATGGCGCAGGCCGGAGCTTTTGCCAGTGCAGATCAAAGTCGCATGCCACCAGGCGGTGATCAGATTGAACGCAGTCGGGGCGGATGTTGAGGACTCTGCGCACCCTGGACTTCAGAGTCCTGGATCTGCGCACCCGCGCATACTATCACTACGGCTTACAAACTCGTAACTTCCAGTAATACGATGCATAAATAGGCTTTGGTATATACTGTTGCTGCGGAGGTTTGCATCAATTTCCAAGAAGTTGTTGCTGATTTATTTTTTTTACTTTAATTGCTGATCATAATTTTTCCAACCGTATCATGCAGTTTATAGCTTATATAATTATGTACTTTGCAATTAAGGCGAAAAATATTGTAGCTATGGACGCATAAGATGTACTCGCATTCGAGTATTAAACGTATAATTTGACCGTATATTAGACACTAAAGCATCTATTTTTCTGATCATGGATGTTAATTTAAACTTGGATGCTTTGCGTTTCTCTAAAAAGTCAACTGATCAAAGAGCGCCATCAACTTCCTACAGCGTTAACTGATATCCATGCTGTAGGCTATGAGTAGTAATGACAGGAAGGATATAGTGTCAATATCGAATCATTAAGTCTTCTTAATATTCACGTGCAATCCACTTAACCTTTGTGATTTAATTTAAGAAGCCGAGCTCAGATTAAGTCAGTATAGGGCTCGACACATTGTTCAAGCGGAATTACTAAAGTAGTTTTACATGTCCAGACGGAGAGGCAAGGATAGCGTCGTCCCTGACGTCATTCATAACGATGTTGTTGCTCAGCTCGAGTCGCCGCACAACAGCGGCACAGCCAGCTTGTCCCGGGTGACAGCAGCGGCGAGTTTCTGCAGGCCAAGGAGTCGGAGCTGACGCCGCCGAGAACAGTAGCTAGGAATTTCTTCTGTGATGAAATTTGTGATGCACTCTGTCCGGCTGGAGTTGTGCAATGCTTCAACTCGGCGCAGAGCTCCACTGGTCCCCAGCTGTTTTTGATGTGAACAGGGTGCGTGCACCTGGCCCCGCTGTCTGCCCGCTAGCTTTGTCAATTTTGGTAATGGGACAAATTGTGTTTTTTTTTCTCTTTCGAGTTTGAATACTCGAGCACTACATTTCCAGGGAGCCTGATAAGTGAGTGTTGAGTCCGTCTCCTCATCAATTGGTTTCATCTTCTAGAAAACGTATTCAATATTTACACCTGCAGCAATGTAGCAGCTTCTTAGGCTTTGCCTGGTCCATCTTTGGAAGCTGAGGACACGGAGGAGTTCATCATCAATGGGAATAAAGCAGCCTGTTCTCTTCAGCTAGAATTTGCTCACTGAGCTCATGCAGTACCTATTCGGTGTGCTACATAAGTCTTTTCACTTTTTCTCAAAGCCCAAATCAAATCTCAGGAGCGACTGCAATGAATTGGCTACCTTCCAAATTTAAATTTTCAAGGTCATGACAGAGGTGCTAGGCCTCTCAGTCCAACGGGGTGGGAAAATCGAGCAAACACTTCACCGCGCACCGCGCACCGCGCGCCGTAGCTGCGTTAATTTGCTTTCAGGAGATCAATGAGCAGCCTGTGCCTGAGGTGAGCACACTGCGACTCCATGCATGAAACAGCTGGCTATTTTCTCAGCCTCACTTGATGAAGCATGGTCCCATGTGTTCAGTGATTGCCTACCTTTCTGCCTCCCCAACCCCACCTTCTCACTTTTGTCTGCTGCTGCCAAACAGCCCTGTTCTTGGCAACGAAACTTCCAGACCAACGTCCTGTGCGATCAATCTTGCGTGATGATAGGCCTGTCCCCAGCGGAAACAAACTCTTTCAAGTTTTTGTCTCGATTTACACCATACTTTCCGCCTCGGAGCTTAGGTGGTGCCTAAAGAAATACTCGGGGGATGCTTATCGAAATTTTGCTGGGCTGCGGCCAACAACTCAGGAGCAAATTCTGTGGGAGCAAAGTAGCAGAGCGGTAACGAAGATGACTTGTTGACTCTCGACTCTTTCATGCTTGCTTCCCCAATCCAGGATGCGGTACGAATGTGGAATGCCAGAAGGATTTCGTGAAGTTGGGGATTCCGCCAAATCGAGCAGCTGGGCAGCTTCCACCAGCCCAAGGCGCCAGCCATTGGTCGGGTCGCGCACTGCCGGGCGAGGGCCAATGAACTCAACTCGCACTGCGCCAGTGTCCCACCGGATCGATGCCGAGAAAGACATTTATGGGCAAAAGTTATGGGAAACTTTGCACTCGCGATTTCCCCCGCGTCTTGAAAGCGTTCTCATAGTTCGGACAGACAGTTCTCATAGTTCGGACAGACAGTTCTCATAGTTCGGACAGACAATTCTTATAGTTCGGACAGACAGTTCTCATAGTTCGGACAGACAGTTCTCATAGTTCGGACAGACAGTTCTCATAGTTCGGACAGACAGTTCTCATCGGGCGAACGCTTAGCAATGAATTCTAGCCAAGGTGACTGCACCCAGGAGGACAGCAGCTTCATCAACTCGGTGATGGAGCGGACGCTGGGCCAGCGGCAGACGTCGCTGCAATTCAAGGTCCCCTTCGGAGTCATCTACTCACTCATCCTGATGCTGGGAGTCAGCGGCAACCTGTGCACCTGCGTGGTGATCGCTCGCACCAAATGCCTGCACACTGTCACCAATTTGTACCTGTTTAGCCTGGCAGTCAGCGACCTGTCACTCCTGCTGACTGGTGAGTTGCCTCCGAATGGCGCACTGAGTGCTTTGGGTTGCCAGGGGTTTCAAGCTGATGGGCCGCAACAGCAAGGTTGGCTTGTCCCTCCATCGGCATTAAGATAGGTTGCACCAGCAGAGGTTGCTTAGAGTTGGTCATTCCCGAGGAGTAGGGGATTAGCTGACCAACCTGGGCATTAGGGGATTAGCTGACCAACCTGAGCATTAGGGAATTAGTTGACCAACCTGAGCATTAGGGAATTAGCTGACCAACCTGAGCATTAGGGAATTAGTTGACCAACCTAAGCATTAGGGAGTTAGCTGACCAACCTGAGCATTAGGGAATTAGCTGACCAACCTGAGCATTAAGGGATTAGCTGCCTTATAGCTATGGAAAGCATAGAAACCATGGAAGCAGCGATCTACTCAGAGTCTCCTGTAAGGCTTTGCAAAGCAGAGACTCAATTAGTTAGCTGCTGGGCAGTCTAACACAAACTCAACTTCAAATACAAAAGTCAGGAAGCAGAGGCAGCAGTTGTGAGCGCTGTTGGCTCACCTGGGCAGCAGCGGGGAGCGACCTACCCCTGCAGGTGAGAGGGGGGCGGGCGGCGCCTCCACAGTGGATTTCCGGGACAGCTGACCCGTCTCCTGCCCCCTGGCGCCAGAGAGCTGCAGAAGCCGCATTCATTTATGAAGATCCGTAGGTAGAGGCGCATGGCAACCGCGCACAATGCGAAATCCCGCTATGCAATGGAAGCAAATGATGATGGCTCATCCATTGAGCCGCTGCGGCGCATGCATGGCATTTGCTGTGATTGGAACTCGCCGTCCTCCTCCAGGCTGGCCATCTCATGCAGGATGAGCATACCGGGCAAGATGCAGGGAGGCTCATCAGCGACCATGCAAATTGAATTCCCGGATGGCCTGCGGTCAGACGGAATGGAATTGGGAGATCAAAGGCGAATAAGACGGGATCTCAGACTCTCTTGGATATGAAGCCTGCCAGGATTAGCATTTGGCATTTGAAGAATTTTCAGATCCGAACTACTTTCGGAAAGTTTACTTTCAGAGCTGGGACGGTTTCATCAACTATAATAATAGATAATAAAAAATTCGCATTCAAATAGAATTGAATTGGAGTTCTTTAGCGCCGTGGTGATCACAAAGGATACTGTGCGGCAAAGATTTGAATTAATAGACCAGAAAAATCTTTGAAGTTCAAATAACAAAGAGTTAATATTTTACGCCGTCGGGGCTGGTTTGGTAGAACTTAGAAGCAAGCGAAACTGGCTGTCTTTGCACAAGCAGAACTGAATGGACCCGTGCGGGCTCACTGGCTTGGAGAGCATCATGCGAGCCAGTTTGAGACAGTCAAAATAAATACGGACCGAGCCGGTGGCCGGGGGAATGCGTGAGGAATGCAATTTCTAAAAAGGCGAAATCAGCGAAGCGCACAATGCAGCGGCTCGCCCTGGGATAAGTGAAAGCCGATTGCCGGCAATCAATCTGCGAGCCGGAGTGGCCGGTCAGGGCGGGAGAACTGGGATATGAAGGGGCGGCATCCTGCCACGGGTAGCCGGCGGGGGGTCACCCAGGGACAGGGGGAGGGGGGAGGCGAGAGACGCGGGCGGAATTCCTCGATCCCTCCCGGATTCTTATCCCAGCGACCGTCGGGCTTTGGTTGCCACGCGCAGCTTGACGCCTTCATCCGCCTCCGAGCGGGATTGCCGGATTTCAGCTGCCGCCGCCTCGTCTTGCCTAATTAATTGAAGTCGAGAAGTCGAGAGCCAAGCCATAAACGGAGTTATTAATAATGAATAACTCAATGCGAATCTTGCAATTACTTTCACCTGTCTTATGTAACGAAATCCAAATTGGTACCGGATGTACATGCAGCTGCCTTGTTACGTATCTTGCGCACCTACTTTAAGCCTTATTCTGTAACAGACCTTTAAACTGCTAGAGAAATAGGAGATTAATTCATTTCTGCAACAAAGTCTTGAAGGATAACGGCGTCGCAGGGAGCGCTTCAAGGCTTCGACTGTGCACCGGCTGCGAGCGGTTCACACCGCCATCAAAAAAGGCCAATTATCTTGCAATCGCCCGACTGTCGCATACATGTCACACGTACTTTTCGCTTTGTACATCAGTGGGCCTTATTTACAGGCTCAGTGGAAAGTTCCGAAGCTATTTACAGGCTCAGTGGAAAGTTCCGAAGCTATTTACAGGCTCAGTGGAAAGTTCCGAAGCTATTTACAGGCTCAGTGGAAAGTTCCGAAGCTATTTACAGGCTCAGTGGAAAGTTCCGAAGCTATTTACAGGCTCAGTGGAAAGTTCCGAAGCTATTTACAGGCTCAGTGGAAAGTTCCGAAGCTATTTTAGCTGCCAGGCCAGGGAGGGCTCCCCTGTCCGGAGCGGCAACTCTTCAAACTGCCGCGTTCACTGCCTGAGCCAAACAGCTTCTGTCTTTAATCTGGGGAATGCGATTTGGCAGGTGGGTTGGAAAAGAAAATAGTTTTGCTGGAACGCAGGCGACACCAACAGGGGGGGGGGGGTCGCGGAACAAGAGGGAGGCGGCACCGCTCCGGATCTCCGGTCTGGCCAGCGGTGCAGCAAAACATCCGGTCGGCAAGTCGCGCATCGCAGCAGGCGGTATGCAGCTTTTGGGCTGACCATTTTCAGTCTGGGTGGATGAGGGATATGCGAATCATTCAAGCCCTCAATTCCACCTGCGCCTGATGTAGGGCTGCTCCCATGGAGTCCCTTGCCGCTTATATTTGCCTTCTATAAACAGGCAGTTCTTGGGCAATGGCTGCACTTTTCTAACAATTTAAGACAACTTATAGAAGCTTAAGTATATAGGATGTTTTCGCTTGTCGCTTGGCTCAGCCACATGGCTTTGGCCTCTATATGCTCATGCCAGTTGTTGAGTGGTCGGCTCTGGAGTACATTTAGTTCAAACTGGCTAGGGAAAAGTGCATCTAATGTACATTGAGTCCACACTGGCCAGGGAAAAGTGCATCTGATGTACATTGAGTCCACACTAGCCAGGGAAAAGTGCATCTGATGTACATTGAGTCCACACTAGCCAGGGAAAAGTGCATCTGATGTACATTGAGTCCACACTAGCCAGGGAAAAGTGCATCTGATGTACATTGAGTCCACACTAGCCAGGGAAAAGTGCATCTGATGTACATTGAGTCCACACTAGCCAGGGAAAAGTGCATCTGATGTACATTGAGCCACACTGGCCAGGGAAAGTGCATCTGATGTACATTGAGCCACACTGGCCAGGGAAAGTGCATCTGATGTACATTGAGCCACACTGGCCAGGGAAAAGTGCATCTGATGTACATTGAGCCACACTGGCCAGGGAAAAGTGCATCTGATGTACATTGAGCCACACTGGCCAGGGAAAGTGCATCTGATGTACATTGAGCCACACTGGCCAGGGAAAAGTGCATCTGATGTACATTGAGCCACACTGGCCAGGGAAAAGTGCATCTGATGTACATTGAGTCCACACTAGCCAGGGAAAAGTGCATCTGATGTACATTGAGTCCACACTGGCCAGGGAAAAGTGCATCTGATGTACATTGAGCCACACTGGCCAGGGAAAAGTGCATCTGATGTACATTGAGCCATTTTCAGCCATGCCGATTCCCGGGACAAGCGGCATTTTGAAAATTTGAGTCTTAAACAAGCAAAAAAATCTGAGCCCCAGTCGAGTTGCCACTTTCCCATCAATAATAGATTGATTTCAATGCCTTTTAGCCGTTCATCTGCGCCGTTCGCATACAATCAACTAAGCTAGGCTCGTAGCTGCACAGTGCAGAAGTGCGCGGCCTGTTGATTGAGTTTATTTCAAAATTCAACTCTGAATAACAAAAAAAAGTTTCTGTCTAATCCTGCGCTCGAATTGAGAGTTCCGGGATGGCGCACTATTCGCATGGGACTGACGGAGGCTCAAATGCAGTGCTTGGGAGACAAACAGCTCTGGGAGCGTTGGGATTTGCAGAAGGCCTCGATGGCACCCAATTTCTCCTGTATCTGTCCCGAAAAGCGCGGCAAGTTCCGCCCCAACCCATGCAGTGGCGGGGCCGCTGACAAGCACCACTGGTAGATCAAGGACGTAACATGTCAAAATTATAGAAATTTTATATTGAAGGCCCAGTTTTGCTTTTAAACGCACTTTAGTATTTTTTGGCAATTTTGGCAATTAAAGAATGCATTGCGACACATTTTGATGTCCGCTTACTATCAGTAGTCCTTGGTCACGGATCCAGTTGGTGGTTCATTGGATCGGTAGTCAAGCAAGAGGTTACTGAGTGCAAGTCATCTCGGACAAGAAGGACGCCACAGGGAGGTCAGTGGCCCGGCCGCGCACTTGTTAGCAGGGTACAGGGTTGGTCACCGAGTCGGCAAGTCCAGAGAACTCAGTGGCCGAAGTCCTCAGAGACCGCGGCCGCACTGCCGTAAAGAACAAAGTAGAGAGAAAGCAGAAATCCCCATTGGAAGCTGGAGCGCCCGCCTCATCCGCATAGCAGCCGAATTCGCACTTGGCGAGATAATTGATTTTCAATCCCTCCGCGCAAAGCCCCACCAGCTCGCGTGCCCCTCCCTCTTGGCTGGGAAGTTAATAGCGAGTCTCTCCGACGCCTCTCCCGCCAATTTCTCAGAGGGGCTCGCGGCACCAAATCCAGATTAGCTTTCAGTTTTTTAATCCACCAAGGAGTCCCAGCTAAGTTCGCTTCTTATCCTTTATCTCTGATCATTTATATTCCCAGTCCTCCTTTAAGCCGCCCCAGCTGAATTCGCGGAGCTCTTTAAGTCTATTAAGTCTGCAGCAGACTTTCAAAGAGCGTCTGCAATGCTCCGAAAGTTCTTGCGGGCAAGCTCAAGCAAAGATTAAAGAGAATGCGTGAGTTGGATCTGAGCCAGGCATGCTAATCCTGCGGTGCTGCTGCATGAAATAAAAAATCTGTTTTGACAAACTGAACTTGATTGCTTGTGTCCGACTGTGTCCGACTGTGTCCGAATTGGTTATAAGGTCATTGGGGAATTGGATGCAGAACCCTTGGCCAGACTGTCTTGCGTGTGTGACTTCGGCGTCTGGAAGACGCTCGGACAATGCAGGTCGGATAATAGTGTCCGAGAGTGGCCGAGGATGATTGTCTCCGAGTAATAGTGTCCGACTGAGATTGTTGCTTAGCAAGATAGTGTCCAAGTAATGTAGTGTCCGAGTAATATTCTATCCAGGTAATACAGGGTCCAAGTAATATAGTGTCGGAGTAATATAGTGTCCAAGTAATATTGTGTCCGTGTAATATAGTGTCCGAGTATTATAGTGTCCGACTAATATTAAGTCCAAGTAATATAGTGTCCGAGTAATATAGTGTCCGAGTAATATAGTGTCCGAGTAATATAGTGTCCAATTAATATTAAGTCCAAGTAATATAGTGTCCAAGTAATATAGTGTCCAAGTAATATAGTGTCCAAGTAATATAGTGTCCAAGTAATATAGTGTCCAAGTAATATAGTGTCCAAGTAATATAGTGTCCAAGTAATATAGTGTCCGAGTATTATAGTGTCCGAGTAATATTAAGTCCAATAATATAGTGTCCGAGTAATATAGTTTCCGAGTATTATAGTGTCCGAGTATTATAGTGTCCGAGTATTATAGTGTCCGAGTAATATTAAGTCCAATTAATATAGTGTCCGAGTAATATAGTGTCCGAGTATTATAGTGTCCGAGTATTATAGTGTCCGAGTAATATTAAGTCCAATTAATATAGTGTCCGAGTAATATAGTGTCCGAGTATTATAGTGTCCGAGTAATATTAAGTCCAAGTAAGATTGTGTCCAAGTAATATTGTGTCCAAGTAATACAGTGTCCGTGTAGTATAGTGTCCAAGTAATATAGTGTCCGAGAAATATAGTGTCCGAGGGTCGAGCTTGCAAACTCTGCAAGAGAAATATCCGACGAGAAGTGAATTTTTCCTAGTAAATTGTCTGAAAATGTTGTCCCAAAGAACAAAAATGTTTTCTGGATAAAAGCCTCTGCAGGCCTGGCTGGTCATCAGACAACTGACAAAATCCATTCCATGCCTTCAATTAATTCGCCTTCTTGGAAAGTTACAAAGCAAAATCGCATTAGCGCTCGGCATCAAAGAGCTGTTAGAAGAATAGCTGGCGAGTCAACCGAGCGGAAAATTGAGCTCAAAAGCCTGACGGATTTCTGGCAAGCAGCTTATAATCTAATAGACTCTGCTCGACAGCTGCAACTGCTGAGCTGCAAAGTCTTTGAACTTCACGAATTACCTTGCTCCCTTCTCTGCTATTCCCCCCCCCCCTGTTTCATTTTTGTCCCCCTCTTCCGTTTCTTCCCCTCCTCTTCCGTTTCTTCCCCTCCTCTTCCGTTTCTTCCCCTCCTCTTCCGTTTCTTCCCCTCCTCTTCCGTTTCTTCCCCTCTTCCGTTTCTTCCCCTCCTCTTCCGTTTCTTCCCCTCCTCTTCCGTTTCTTCCCCTCCTCTCCCGTTTCTTCCCCTCCTCTCCTGTTTCTTACCCTCTTCTTCCGTTTCTTCCCTCTTCTTTCATCGCTTCTCCTTTTTGCTCCCCTCTTTTCCACATTTTCGTATCAATTTTTCATTTACTTACTCTGCCACCTGTGATGCCGTCCATAGCAGCTGCTGAACACGACTTGGCTCTTTTCTCCCGTTTCCTCCGCAGGCGTCCCGCACGAGCTGTACAGCATCCTAGTTGCGCAATACCCCTGGTACCTGGGCTCCGAGCTCTGCCGGCTGCGCAGCTTCCTTGCCGAGCTGACTCCCACAGTCAGCATCCTCACCATCACCTGCTTCACCGTGGAGCGCTACATCGCCATCGCGCACCCCCTGCGAGCGCAGGTGATCTCCAGCTTCAAGCGGACTCTCTTCATCATCCTGTCTCTCTGGCTACTCGGTGGCCTCGTCTGCGTCCCCGTCGGCTTGGCTTCGGCGCCCGTGCCCTACGTGGTGTACCCGAACCTGTCCGAGTCCCGCTACGCCGCTCTCGGCTGCCCGGAGCCGCCCTGGGCGAACCTGACCGGTCAGCCGATTCCCCTCAGCGTGGTCTGCAACTGCGCCCAGTGCGACACGCACATCCAGGTTTCCGGCCTGCTGTTCTTTGTGGTGCCCGTCTGCGTCATCGCCGTGCTGTACCTGCTGATTGCGGTGGCTCTGCGCCGCTCCAACCCATGTCCAGCCGCGGCAGCCGGGGGGCCGACGCGGGGGCCAGCGGCGCCCGCGATAACAGGCGGGACAGAGACCGGCGATCTAAGAACTCGGTTGTTCGAATGCTCGGTGAGTCTGTCTGTCTGTCTGTCTGTCTGTCTGTCTGTCTGTCTGTCTGTCTGTCTGTCTGTCTGTCTGTCTGTCTGTCTGTCTGTCTGTCTGTCTGTCTGTCTGTCTGTCTGTCTGTCTTAGTGTCTGTCTGTCTGTCTGTCTGTCTGTCTGTCTGTCTGTCTGTCTGTCTGTCTGTCTGTCTGTCTGTCTGTCTGTCTGTCTGTCTGTCTGTCTGTCTGTCTGTCTGTCTGTCTGTCTGTCTGTCTGTCTGTCTGTCTGTCTGTCTGTCTGTCTGTCTGTCTGTCTGTCTGTCTGTCTGTCTGTCTGTCTGTCTGTCTGTCTGTCTGTCTGTCTGTCTGTCTGTCTGTCTGTCTGTCTGTCTGTCTGTCTGTCTGTCTGTCTGTCTGTCTGTCTGTCTGTCTGTCTGTCTGTCTGTCTGTCTGTCTGTCTGTCTGTCTGTCTGTCTGTCTGTCTGTCTGTCTGTCTGTCTGTCTGTCTGTCTGTCTGTCTGTCTGTCTGTCTGTCTGTCTTAGTGTCTGTCTGTCTGTCTGTCTGTCTGTCTGTCTGTCTGTCTGTCTATAGGTTTTGAATTCCAATGTTGGTCAGTCCTTACCGCATTTCATCATTTTATTCTACATCAGTTAACTGTAAAACCCTCTTCCGTTGGGACTAAGAACACTTATTTGCACTCGAAGAAAAGTGAATCTCCATCATCTCTAAGAGCCGCTGGGCAGCCCCCTTTGTGCGGAGGAATTCTCTTCGCTCTGTCGCGCGCAAATCACACCAAATCGGTGAGCCTTTGAGCAGCCGGCCACAGCCACCGGGATCAATCACGCTGGGGCCGAGCGCCTCCGCTGGAGCCGCATGACGCGCAACCGGCGGGACCGCCGATTTGTCACCGGTGGGGGGGGGGTTGTTGCCGAGCGGGTACTTCACAGCCCGGGCAGGGATTATGCATCGGAGGCTGGCCGGATAGAACCGCTCGAGTTGAATGAATTAACGGTGACCGAGCAATTTTAGCGCGCAGTTCTTTAAAGACAGACTCTCACTTTCTCAAGATGAAGGCTTGCCAGCCTCCCCGCGCGCTGTCCCGCGGGAGTTCTGGCGCAGCGGCAGACCGGAGCTTCGCCCTCGGGGCGCGGCGGCATTGCGAATTCCGGTCGGGTGGCGATAATTCGCCCCTAATTGCGGAATCTGCGCTCCCCGCTGCCCTGCTCGGCTGGGCGGCTGTCTTATTTTTAGCCGGGCAGCGGACTCGGGAACAATGGCGGCCGAACAAGCGGGGCGACACGGCTGGGGAACAATGGGGAACCCGGGCTGGACTTCCGGTGCGTCGGCTCTTGCCCGGTGAAAAAGCAGGAGGACTTGTTTGTCTGCCGGGCATTGTCCCCGCTCCCCAGCCTCCTTCCCCATCAATCATTGCGGTCGAGCAGCGGCAAGTTGAGTTCGGAGAGCCTGGGGAGAGGTTGATGCCGGACTGCAGGATATTTGCGGCTTTTATCCCCCCAGCGCTTATAAATACTGGTGAAACAGCCGGAGGAAGACGGGATAATGCCGAGATGAAAGCCGATATCCACAGCCTGAGGGAAGCTGCCCATTTCCCATTTATGCTCGCCAAGAGACGGCGCTGGGAGAGGCGGCCGAGCCACCTCCGGAAGAGCGGCAGATGGCCTCAATCTCTGCCGCTTCTCCGCTTATCCCGGCCACTTCGCCGCTCTCAGGAGCGGATGCGAGATGGCAGAAGGACATGAAGTTCTCAGACTGGCTCCAGGAATAATTCTGAGATTCGAGAACTTTGTCATCGCTCTGTTTCTCTGTTTAGTGCTGCCGCCCCAGACTGCCGGCATGGAAAATCCTTCCAAGTGTTTTCAATGTGGAGTTTGCTCAGGAAGTTTAGTCTAATTTGTGTTCATAATTTTATCCCTATTATTTCAGTGGTAATCGTGGTCACATTCTTCATCTGTTGGGCGCCGTTCCACCTGCAGCGCCTGTTAGCCACCTACGGCCGCCTGCAGTACCTGCCGGCGCCGATCACCAATGCGCTGTACTTTTGTTCGGGTGAGCAGGGCTGCGAGGTGCTTGTCGGGGAGACAATGAGGGGCAGGGTGTGAGGTGGTTGTCGGGGAGACAATGAGGGGCAGGGTGTGAGGTGGTTGTCGAGGAGGGACAGTGAAGGGCAGGGAGTGAGGTGGTTGTCGAGGAGGGACAGTGAAGGGCAGGGAGTGAGGTGGTTGTCGAGGAGGGACAGTGAAGGGCAGGGAGTGAGGTGGTTGTCGAGGAGGGACAGTGAAGGGCAGGGAGTGAGGTGGTTGTCGAGGAGGGACAGTGAGGGGCAGGGAGTAAAGTGGTTGTCGAAGAGGGACAGTGAGGGGCAGGGAGTAAAGTGGTTGTCGAAGAGGGACAGTGAGGGGCAGGGTGTGAGGTAGTTGTCGAGGAGGGACAGTGAGGAGCAGGGTGTGAGGTGGTTGTCGAGGAGGGACAGTGAGGGGCAGGGAGTGAGGTGGTTGTCGGGTATGGACAGTGAGGGGCAGGGTGTGAGGTAGTTGTCGAGGAGGGACAGTGAGGGGCAGGGTGTGAGGTGGTTGTCGAGGAGGGACAGTGAGGGGCAGGGTGTGAGGTGGTTGTCGAGGAGGGACAGTGAGGGGCAGGGAGTGAGGTGGTTGTCGAGGAGGGACAGTGAGGGGCAGGGAGTGAGGTGGTTGTCGAGGAGGGACAGTGAGGGGCAGGGAGTGAGGTGGTTGTCGGGTATGGACAGTGAGGGGCAGGGAGTGAGGTGGTTGTCGCAGTGAGTGCTGGGGCAGGGTTGTCCGGGAGGGACAATGGGGTGTCTAGCAAGGTTGAGTAGCTCAGGGTTTCGCTAATCCAGAGTTAAATTACTTTTAATTCGCAGGGATTTGCATTGGATTTGCTCAGAATCTGCTCAATATTGTCTCTGTGCTTTCAGGACCCTTCCCAACCGGATTATGACACTTCAGAAAGCAAAAGCAGAGCTGCTTGAGTTTAATACTCTCTTGTCTCTAATATAGGCGAGTTCTTGGTCAGGCAACTTCTTCTTGCAGTGCTTTTCAGGAGGCCATCAAGCCCACTACACACGGCTTTGTTGTTGCGATGAATTTCCTGTTTGTGTCTTTTATTTCTGAAGCCATCTTTGAAGGCTGATGTCCGCTGCTCAGAAGATGGACTCGGTGGATGGACTCGGTCGTGAAAACAAAGGTGGACGCATTCAATTGCGGATCTCTTGGTTAAGAAGGCCTATCTATCCCGAATCTTGAATGCTCGACTCAAACAAGCAGAAGAGATACTAAAAGCTCAACTGCGGCCCTTCCGATAGAACCTGACTGTCTTGTTTGTCACGAAAAATCAGCATGTTCAACCCTCTTTTATTGAAGTCCGAAAACAGACGGGACTGAGAATCGAACTCAGGTCAATCTTTGTAAACAAGGCAGTTTGCACCAGTTTGGAGATGCCGTGTAGCAGGCATCGCTTGATGGCTTTTGAGTAATGGCCATGGTTTATCGGGTATTGGGTATCGGGTATCGGGAATAGGGTATCGGGTATCGGGTATCGGGTATCGGGAATAGGGTATCGGGTATCAGGTATCGGGTATCGGGTATCAGGTATCGGGTATCGGGTATCGGGTATCGGGTATCGGGTATCGAGTTTCGGGTATCGGGTATCGGGTATCAGGTATCGGGTATCGGGTATCGGGTATCGGGTATCGGGTATCGGGTATCGGGTATCGGGTATCGGGTATCGGGTATCGAGTATCGGGTATCGGGTATCGGGTATCGGGTATCAGGTATCGGGTATCGGGTATCGGGTATCGGGTATCGGGTATCGGGTATCGGGTATCGGGTATCGGGTATCGGGTATCGGGTATCGGGTATCGAGTATCGGGTATCGGGTATCGGGTATCGGGTATCGAGTATCGGGTATCGGGTACCCCCTGCCGCTCACCCGCAGGCTCCCTGTACTACGTATCGTCCACGCTGAACCCAATCTTCTACAATCTGATGTCGGCAAAGTTCCGGCAGGGCTTCCGGTACGTCTTCTGCGGCGGCAGCGCCGGCGGCGCCCTCGGCGGTGGAGGAGGACACCGGCGCCGGTTCGACACCGCCACGGGGGGCACCATAGCGGTTGCCATGACGACCCGAAACGGCGGCCTAAGCCCCAGTCCGAGCGGCCTCGGTGGACCGCCGTCCCGTTCGCCCTCAGCTGTCGGCGGCTGGAAGGCCCCGGCAACCGAGAAGGAGGCCGCCATGCTGATGCCGCCGCCGACTGCCAGCCGGCAGATGGAAAGCCGGATCTGAGGCGGGCCGGCAGTCCGCCAGGATGAGTGACAGCCGCTTGAGCACGCTAATTTTTTATTGTCGTCGCCTTTGTTGTAAAAAAGTGATATTTAACCATGACCTGATGTTTCCGAACGAAGCGCAGCTGTAGAGGGCCTGCGCGCAGCACGTAGCATGTCTGCGTGTTTGCGTCGCTTTCATGGGCAGCCACCGTGAGCGAATGGGAAATCAAGGTGAGCTGCAGCTCACCTGCTGTGATTGGGTGACAGCTCTGAGCTCCAACTCAACCCTGCTGTGATTGGGTGGCAGCTCTGAGCTCCAACTCAACCCTGCTGTGATTGGGTGGCAGCTCTGAGCTCCAACTCAACCCTGCTGTGATTGGGTGGCAGCTCTGAGCTCCAACTCAACCCTGCTGTGATTGGGTGACAGCTCTGAGCTCCAACTCAACCCTGCTGTGATTGGGTGACAGTTCTGAGCTCCAACTCAACCCTGCTGTGATTGGGTGGCAGCTCTAAGCTCCAACTCAACCCTGCTGTGATTGGGTGGCAGCTCTAAGCTCCAACTCAACCCTGCTGTGATTGGGTGGCAGCTCTAAGCTCCAACTCAACCCTGCTGTGATTGGGTGGCAGCTCTAAGCTCCAACTCAACCCTGCTGTGATTGGGTGGCAGCTCTAAGCTCCAACTCAACCCTGCTGTGATTGGGTGGCAGCTCTAAGCTCCAAATCAACCCTGCTGTGATTGGGTGACAGCTCTGAGCTCCAAATCAACCCTGCTGTGATTGGGTGACAGCTCTGAGCTCCAACTCAAGCTTCCTGCTTGATTTCACTTTATTAAAGTGTTCGCGTCCCCATATTGCCTCTGATCCGTCCAGCGCGCGGTCCCCGGATCAGCCATCCCGCTTGTTGCTAAACTCTCGGTCCCCAAGCACGCTCCAGTTCCTTGCTCTCTCTCTCTCTCTCTCTCTCTCTTTTTAGTCCATGCTGTGACATTGTTGTCTGGCAAAACCTTTCCCTGAACAGTTTGTCTGTAAAATTCAGCGTTGTGCCGTAGCTTTCTTGTCCGTGGTATATACTTACTCTACTCATACAAGTAGGAAGTGTAGGGCATGCTGGGCATCGAGGCGGCTTGCACTCACTGGAGGATGTAAAATTAATTTACAAAGAATATTTTAATGTTCTGTTTACAGTAAGCAGTATCAGTATACAAAACTGTTCCAGTAAACAAATTCATAAATTCACATCAAGATGTGACTGTCAGACTTCTGTGGTTATCATATATAAATCAGCTATCAATAAATTATTTATTATTTTAATCTTAGATGTGATTTTTTTTCCTGTTTCCATCAGGAAAATGGCGTCGCTATTTTCGTGTAGTATTTTTGTTTTTCTGCGCACAGCAAACAGAACTCATAATTGCAGCTATTCTAATCTTGTGTTTTGTTTCTCGTGCAGTCTTGAATAAACAAAGCGAATGCCCTGCAATCAGCCGGGATCTCTGCGGTTTAAATTAAACTGTTGTTCCAATTTTTGCATCTAGGAAACTCACTGGCAGAGTGGAAGAGAGTGAATGAGAAGAGGGGGTGAACTGTCTATTGGTGACCTCAATTATTTATTTTCTTAGAAACCGCAAGCTGCGTGATTGGCGCAGTCTGGAGCCCATTAGCTTTTGCATGTCCGGAAGGTTCCATAAGGCCAGCAGCAGTTTTGAGCCTTTACTTTACACCAGTTGGTGATCCAGGACCTCATCTCTGTGGACACACAGAAGTCCATGGCAAACGAAATTCAACAACACGAGCTAACTTTTTGTTGCGCACCTTCTCAATCAAGAATCAAGTCCCAAGCCCTTCAAAAACGTCGATATATTAAACGATTCTGCCAGTAAGGTCGAATTTTTCCCACAAGCGCCAGTGTTTTCAGTACACCCCTGTGCGCCAATCAGCACTGCACCTCAATGCGGCCTCTTCATCAAATTTAATCAACATGGTGACACCTGTTGAAGGTACCAACCAATTTAGGGTAGCTTGAGGTACGCTTGAGAGACTAACTAAGGATGTCCAGAAGGTGAGATTTGCCCACTGTCGAGGCCTAATAGGCGAAACCAGAGAAATTCGCAACAGGGTGTCCATGGTCACCTGGTGCCACCTGTTGAAGGTCTAGAAGCTCCGCCTGGGGGGGGGGAGCCAGTGACCACCGAAGGCAGTGCTGATCGGCGCACAGGGGTTGCACTGAATACACTGGCGCGTATGTGAAAAATCCGACCTTCTGGCAGAATCGTCAAATATCTGTTCGTATCTGTTACTGTTGACAAACGCTCAAAGTACATCTAGAGCACTCTGCACTCGCTGTAAGAGATTCGCTTAAAAGAATTTTCGTGAACAATTGGGCATCGATTTTAAGTCAAATAAACAAAATTTGAGGATTAAAAATGGGAAAGCAATCTAATGAAGACACTAACTGGTTGTATATTTTTAAGGCAATACGTCAACACCTTATGCAAAACAGCATTACAAAAAAACGATTGATAGGAGTAAAAAGATCCAAGTGTCCGGCTGATTGCGTTACATGTAGAGGACATGAGCAAACAATGCTGTGTGCAGATAGTTATTGGGCACGGCAAAAAGATAAAAATATTGATAATTGAACTTTCAAGGCTCTTCAATAATATGCGATTAAGCTGCTACGAGCGTAAATTGTGCGAAACACAGCAGAACTGCGGAGATTTTGTTAGCCACTCATTTCTTTCATGAGGTTGGTTAGTCATGGTCTTCTTTCAAGTCTAGCAGGATCTTGCCGCTCCGACAGCCGCACCCCGAATTCACTGTGTTGGACTGCAAACTGACTACTGGCGACTAACGGGAGTAGATAGTATAGAATATTACATAAAAAAATAATAAATAAATAAAATCACGATTATCATGGATAAACAGTGATTAAAAGAGAAGGTTCTGAGATTCTGACGACTGTTTTAGTGGCCGTGGAGTCCACCGAGGAGGCACAGAGAAGCAAAGTACAAAAATGTAAATATTCAAGGTAGTGAATGCGCAAAGTGAATAATTTAAACAAATATTATTGAAACAATTGTGTGAAAAAAATTGTCGTCGATCATAAGAGGGATAGATTAAAATAAAGAGTAAAATTTTTCCAACGAATCCGATTCCGCGAGCCTGTGTGCTCACTTGTCTCCCAGGTGTTGTAGAATTTGCAGCATTTTGCCATTGCTTTCGGTAACCTCCCGCATTTGCTCCTGAAGCTTGGTGAACTTCTCCCTGAAATCAGTCAAGGACGGCTGCTGCTGACTCTGCCTGGCTAATGGGGCTGCTGCTGCTGACTCTGACTGGCTAATGGGGCTGCTGCTGACTCTGCCTGGCTAATGGGGCTGCTGCTGCTGACTCTGACTGGCTAATGGGGCTGCTGCTGCTGACTCTGACTGGCTAATGGGGCTGCTGCTGACTCTGCCTGGCTAATGGGGCTGCTGCTGCTGACTCTGACTGGCTAATGGGGCTGCTGCTGCTGACTCTGCCTGGCTAATGGGGCTGCTGCTGACTCTGCCTGGCTAATGGGGCTGCTGCTGCTGACTCTGACTGGCTAATGGGGCTGCTGCTGCTGACTCTGCCTGGCTAATGGGGCTGCTGCTGCTGACTCTGACTGGCTAATGGGGCTGCTGCTGCTGACTCTGACTGGCTAATGGGGCTGCTGCTGCTGACTCTGACTGGCTAATGGGGCTGCTGCTGCTGACTCTGACTGGCTAATGGGGCTGCTGCTGCTGACTCTGACTGGCTAATGGGGCTGCTGCTGCTGACTCTGACTGGCTAATGGGGCTGCTGCTGCTGACTCTGACTGGCTAATGGGGCTGCTGCTGCTGACTCTGACTGGCTAATGGGGCTGCTGCTGCTGACTCTGACTGGCTAATGGGGCTGCTGCTGCTGACTCTGACTGGCTAATGGGGCTGCTGCTGCTGACTCTGACTGGCTAATGGGGCTGCTGCTGCTGTCTCTGACTGGCTAATGGGGCTGCTGCTGCTGACTCTGACTGGCTAATGGGGCTGCTGCTGCTGACTCTGACTGGCTAATGGGGCTGCTGCTGCTGACTCTGACTGGCTAATGGGGCTGCTGCTGCTGTCTCTGACTGGCTAATGGGGCTGCTGCTGCTGTCTCTGACTGGCTAATGGGGCTGCTGCTGCTGTCTCTGACTGGCTAATGGGGCTGCTGCTGACTCTGACTGGCTAATGGGGCTGCTGCTGCTGACTCTGACTGGCTAATGGGGCTGCTGCTGCTGTCTCTGACTGGCTAATGGGGCTGCTGCTGCTGTCTCTGACTGGCTAATGGGGCTGCTGCTGCTGACTCTGACTGGCTAATGGGGCTGCTGCTGCTGACTCTGCCTGGCTAATGGGGCTGCTGCTGCTGACTCTGCCTGGCTAATGGGGCGGCTGCTGACTCTGCTGATGAGGATGAGAAATGATGAGGATTGCAAGGATCAAAAAACGGGGTGACCCCCATGACGAAAGACTCACTCCAGCTCTTGCAGCTTCTCGCTCACTGCAGCGCCGTCCTGCTCCTTGTCTCCATTGTCCCTGATGCCAGCCGAGTCGTTGGCCAAAGCGGACACCGGCGTGGAGTGGTCGTCGCTCTCCGGATAGCGGCGCAGGTAGCGGTCAGTGGCGCGCTGCTCGATGGCTGAGAGTCGCTGATGCTGATTCTGGTCCAGCTCCATGGCTGCAGGGAGAAGCGGGCGGATTGAGTGAGAAGAGGAAGGCTTGTCCCACTTGGGTAACCGTATCAACTTCACGAGCTCATGTGGATCCCCAATAGTTCAGAGTACGATGGATTCTGTATCTAGGGTCCGTATCTAGGGTCTTCATCCAAAATCACTATCCAGCAGTGTCTATATCCAGTGTTACTATCCAGTGTCACTATCAAGTGTCTCTATCCATAGTTACTATCCAGTGTCACTATCCATAGTTACTATCCAGTGTCTCTATCCAGTGTCACTATCCAGTGTCTATATCCGTAGTTACTATCCAGTGTCTCTATCAATCAAATGTCTATATCCATAGTTACTATCCAGTGTCACTATCCAGTGTCTCTATCCAGTGTCACTATCCAGTGTCTCTATCCAGTGTCACTATCCAGTGTCTCTATCCAGTGTCACTATCCAGTGTCTCTATCCAGTGTCACTATCCAGTGTCTCTATCCAGTGTCTATCTCCATAGTCACTATCCAGTGTCTCTATCCAGTGTCACTATCCATAGTTACTATCCAGTGTCACTATCCATAGTTACTATCCAGTGTCACTATCCAGTGTCACTATCCAGTGTTACTATCCAGTGTCACTATCCATAGTTACTATCCAGTGTCTATATCCATAGTTAATATCCAGTGTCACTATCCATAGTTACTATTCAGTGTCTATATCCATAGTTACTATCCAGTGTCTATATCCATAGTTACTATCCAGCATCTCTATCCAGTGTCACTATCCAGTGTCACTATCCAGTGGTTCTATGCAGACTCATCCAGAGTCTCCCCGAAGAGTCCAGCACTCACTGAAGTCATCGTATTTCGGCTTAGCTCGCTTGCTCCTGCAGCCTCTGGCGCAGCAGCGGCGCCGCAGGAAGCCGACCAGGCGAATTATGTGCGAAATGAAGACAAAAGGAGGCGGCAGCACCGGCCGGGTGTAGTACTCGTAGATCAGCTCGTGCCGGATGTACGCGTAGTACTTGTTGGACTCGGACTGCACCTTCTCGAAGGTGTGGCTGAAGGCGGGATGAGCTGAGTTGTTTAGCTGAATATTGTTAAACACGCTGACAGAAATCCGAATTCTGAAGGTCTGAGGGTCCATACTGAACTTTCCAATTGATAGATTCAGAGGGTCTCAAATAATTTGTGAATGAGGGAAAGAGTTGGTGAATAAGGATAGGAAAAGAGTTGGTGAATGGGGATAGGGGAAGAGTTGGTGAATGGGGATAGGGAAAGAGTTGGTGAATGGGGATAGGGAAAGAGTTGGTGAATGGGGATAGGGAAAGAGTTGGTGAATGGGGATAGGGGAAGAGTTGGTGAATGGGGATAGGGGAATAGTTGGTGAATGGTGATAGGGAAAAATATTGTGAATGGCGATAGGGAAAGAGTTGGTGAAGAGGGTAGGGAAAAAGATTGTGAATGAGGGGAAGAGTTGGTGAATGGGGGCAGGGAAAAAGATTGTGAATGAGGGGAAGAGTTGGTGAATGGGGATAGGGAAAAAGATTGTGAATAAGGGGAAGAGTTGGTGAATGGGGGTAGGGAAAAAGATTGTGAATGAGGGGAAGAGTTGGTGAATGGGGGTAGGGAAAAAGATTGTGAATGAGGGAAAGAGTTGGTGAATGGGGGTAGGGAAAAAGATTGTGACTGAGGGGAAGAGTTGGTGAATGGGGGATGAGGTTTGACTGTTGAATAAATTGGCAATAAAATCGAGTTCGCAGCATCAACGCAGCGCCACAGCCAGCTGCTCACCCGAACATGGCGATGAGCAGGTTGAGGAGAAGCACGTTGGTGCCCAGCATGTAGAAGGCCATGAGCACAATGACCAGCCAGTTGCGGGAGCCGCCCACAGCCATGCCTGCAGCGGAGTCAAATAAATCGGTGATAATTTCCAAATGACCTGAGATGTAAAGCCTTGGTCTGCAGCTTGCCCTAGTAAGTCAGTATTAATAAACGAAAAAGCAAAGTTTCATCATTAATTTTACACTCAATGCTCAGCCTGTCTAAATTTCATAATCTATATTTGGGAAATTTCTTGGGCTGAGTCTGTCTCTAATGTCGAAGTCGTCGCGAGTTCGAGTTCCACAAATCAGTGTGAATCAGACTGTGTGCAGTGTGAGGCTGAGCGCATGAACACCCTGTATGAGCCTCAATAAGAGACACTTCAAGACAGAGGCCCGCAACTTACCCTGGTCAACGCTCTCCAGTTCGAGCTCGCCGTACATCTGCCAGTAAGGTATGTACAGCACGCCGCGCATGATGTCGTGAAAGTCGAACTTTTTGTTCACATAGTTGTAGTTGTTGTCCGTCATCAGCGAGAAGTAGGCGACTCCGTAGGCCAGCATGAAGACGAGCAGAATGAGCACGAAGAAGATCACGTCGTTCAACTGAAGATTTGATGCATTGCCATTTGGGTGCAAGTCAATGTTACTGATCAGGCTCAGCCTGAGCTGCACAATTTACATTCCCCTCATAAAGTGACTCACCATGTTGATGATCATGACCACCTTGGGCCCCAGAGTCTGGCTCGGGTAGTAGAACTGCATGAACCGGATGAAGCACAGCGCCAGGGTCAGCGCGTACGCATTGCGCACCCAGTCGAAGTTCTGACAAGCCACGGTGAGGCGCAGCACGAGGCACAGCACGAACAGCGCGGAGATCACCATGTCGAACTTGTCCCAGTAGGACAGCTCGCCAACCTTCTTCACAAGCGGCTGCTGCTTGGAGAAGAACTGGCGGAACTCCTCGAGCACGTAGGTGAACGCCCACAGGAACATGTAGATTTCGATGCCGTGCGGCTGCGGGAAGCTGATGAAGGGCTCCACGTCGCTCGGCGGGCTAATCGAGTAGGTCGAGTTTATTTTGCAACTCCGCTGAATGGGGTGCAGCTGCACCAGCACGATGTAGGAGTAGAAGATCAGGAAGGAGACGGTGCTGATCACGTTGAGGATGAACTTGCAGATCGGTGCGCTGTAGAACAACCCCAGTGAGGTGCAAAACGCCATCCTGCGGAAGCCGTGGCGCTGGTGGCGCATCTTTCTGAGTCGCATCTCCCGCCTGTTCTGCTTGTTGAAGTCCGAGATTACTTCCTCAACCTGGGATAGAGAGATGAGGTAAGAGCTAAAACTAGAGTTAAGCCTTCCTGTAGTTCTGATCTGATGGCACGAAGCAGTTGCACTTTGTCAAGACATTTTCTAGCTATTCGCTAGTTAAAACAGTCGAACTACCAAGAGGGGGAAAAATTCCCGCCCCCCCCTGACAATTTTTTTTGCTGCGCCGGAACGGAGCAACGCAGGCACACGAAATTCAAAAACACGAGCCAACTTTTTGTTGCGCACCTTCTCAAACAACAATCAAGTCGCCAGCCCTACGGACCGTCGAGATATTCGACAGAAGGTCGCCAGAAGGTCGGATTTTTCCCATAAGCGCCAGTGTATTCAGTACACCCCTGTGCGCCGATCAGCACTGCGCATCAGTGCGGCCTTGCCAAGTCTCCAAATTTCATCAGCACGTCGACCACATGTGTCTGCATCAGCTCTGCCTTCGTTGGTGCTTGCCTTCACCGAGACGGAGGTTCTAGACCTTCAACAGGTGGCTCTAGGTGACTATGAACACTTTGATACGAATTTCTCTTGTTTCGCTGATCAAGCCTTGACAATGGGCAAGCCTCAACTGCTAGGTATCCTCAGCTAGTCTCTCGAGCATTCCGTCATCACCCGGACGCCGTCGGCACCTTCAACAGATTACACTAGGTGACTATGAGCAGCCTGATAAGAATTTCTCGAGTTTCGCTGATCAAGCCTTGATAATGGGCAAGCCTCAACCGTGGGACATTCTCAGCTAGTCTGTCAAGCATTCCATCATCACCCGGATGCCGTCGGAACCTTCAACGGATTACACCAGGTGACTATGGACACTCTGATGCAAATATGCCCGATTTTTCTTATCAAGCTTCAATAATGGGCAAACCTCAACTGCTAGGTATCCTCAACTAGTTTCTCAAGCATTCTGTCGTCATTCAGCCGTCATCGGCACCTTCAAGGAGACGAAACCATGACCATGGACACCCAGAAGTATGATTTTTTCAATTTTTAAACAAATTAGTAACTTTTAAGACAGAAGACTTGGATATTTAGTATATTGTGACTTGATCTTCATTTCACTCTGAAAATTTAGTACTTTTTAGTGCTTTTTTCTTTTCGTGAATATTCGGTTCACTTTAGTTTAATTATAATTAACAAACTAATTCATCATGTTTACATAATTACGTCGGGTGATTATAGACTGTTTGGGACTCTAGCTGAGAATAACCAGGAGTTACAGATTGCCCATTATTGAAGCTTGATAAGAAAAACCTGACATAGTTGCAAAAGGATGTCCATAGTCATCTGATGCCACCTGTTGAAGGTGCCGAGAGTGTCGGGGTGATGACTGAAGGCTCGAGAGACTAGCTGAGGATGTCCGGCAGTTAAGTTTTGCCCACTATTGAAGCTTGATAAGAAAAATCTGGCATATTTGCATCAGAGTGTCCATAGTCACCTGGTGTAATCCGTTGAAGGTTCCGAGGGCGTCCGGGTGATGACGGAATGCTTGAGAGAATAGCTGAGGATACCTAGCAGTTGAGTTTTGCCCATTGTCAAGGCTTGATTAGCGAAACTAGAGAAATTTGCAACAGCGTGTCCATAGTCACTTGGTGCCACCTGTTGAAGGTCCAGAAGCTCCGCCTGGGTGAAGGCTAGTGACCAACGAAGTCAGAGCTGATGCAGACACACGTGATCGATGTGCTGATGAAATTTGGAGACTTGAAAAACTGCATTGAGGCGCAGTGCTGATTGGTGCACAGGGGTGTACTGAATGCACTTACGCTTGTGGGAAAAATCCGACCTTCTGGCAGAATCGTGGAATATATCGACGGTCCGGAGGGCTGGCGACTTGATTGTTGTTTGAGAAGGTGCGCAACAAAAAGTCAGCCCGTGTTCTTGAATTTCGTGTGCCTGCGTTGCGCCGTTCCGGCGTAGCAAAAAATTGTCAGGGGGGAGGGGATTTTCCCCCTCTCTTGGTAGTTCGATGGGCGGAAAAATGGCTTGGTATTCCTACTGTTAATTACCTGCAGATCCTCCATCGCTTCACGCGCATGAAAGCCGCGCATGTCCACAGCCTCCACTTCCTTCATCACAGATTTCACTTGCCGCTGCGTCTCCGGCTGGTCACCGGTGGAAATCTCCGGCTCGTCTTTGATCTGGTCGGCTGCGTGCTGGTGAAAGACGAGCACCGGAACGAGGAAGGGCAGGAAGAGGCAGAGGATGATGCGCCAGTTGCTGGTGTCGGCCTCCATGCCTGCGGGATTAAAGAAATTTGAGTCAGTCGGCTCGGTGACACTCTCAACTTGGACACATCCTCAACGCAGACATAATCAGCTTACTGCCAACTTACCGCCCATCCAGGTCTGTGTGAGCACAGTCTGCACAGGTGTCTGGTACAGCATGTCCATGCACTGGTTTGCCTCAGCGATAGCCATCACAGTCTGCTGGTTCCAGTAAGGCAGGCTGCGAATGAGCAGCAGTCTGCAGACAGCCCGGTTTTTGCTGCACTCTTCCAGCACGCCCACAGCCAGCTGCTCAAACCGGTGGGCATCGCGGGTCAGCTGATCTGTGGTCTCCATCTCGCCGCGCTTCGCTGCATCCATGGCCATGTTGTTGAGAATGGAGTAGCCAATCAGAGCCGAGCCGATCTGGTCCTTGCCGTGCTTCCAAAACAGGACGGCCAGCTCCACGTTGTGAGTCAGCAGCGACCAGAGGAACAGGTCCTGCGAGGTGAAGCGGCGCTTGCCGTTCTTGGTGTAGGGCGGGAAGATCGTTTCGCGCAGCAGCGGCCGCGCGAGCGGGGAGGCGCCTTTCATCGGATTTTCTTGCAGGTTCTCTGAGAGGATTACAGATTGGGGGTGTTTTTAATTTGAGGCAGGGGGTTGTGTGCACCCTGGCGCACTTTAAGCGACATAGGCACACAACCGGCGAGAGGCATTGTTGCCCATTCCGCCGACTTTCCTGAGCAGGCATACAAGCGCGCGGATACGTACGCAGGCACACACTCACACAGGAGTGTACAGCGGCCCTAACTTTATTTTATCGTTAGGCATGTACACTTCACTGCGCCTTGGGGGGTTGGCTCTCAAGGCCGTTAATTGCACGAGCAGAGCTAAGCCGAGATTCCAATTCAGCCCCAAATTAATGTGACTGCACTTGGAATCGAGCCCGGGTTGCTGGGCTACGGCCCCCTCAGTATTGGGGTTGGTGTGAGAGAGAGCGCCTATCTGCCATGCTGAATGCACCTGAAGTGTCTACAGACTGAAGACACTCACCTGGAGTATACAAGTTGTCCACCGCATGCTCTGTGTACACCTTAATGAGCCAGTTGACGGCCTGCATGATGAGCTGTGGGTCGGTCTCCTTGTTGAAGTTGTTCGAAGCGTCCCACACCTGCTGTGACGACACGCTGCGAAAGGAGCAGCACTGGAAAAAGAAAGATTTATATTTTTTCCCTATATTTCACGAGAATTTTTGTACTTTATAATTTTTCTAGATTAGACACAACCAACAAGAGCTTCGTTGCTGCAAGCTTACGGGAAGTTTGTCGAGTTTGTGCAACAGCCTGTCAGCCTGCTGGCTACCGGAGCGAAACATCTGCAATGCAAGTAAATACATGTATAGTCCTCTGTACTTCACGGCAAGAAGCTAGCCATAAAACTAGCTGTAACAGACTGGCTGTAACACACTGGCTGTAACACACTGGCTGTAACAATCTGGCTGTAACAATCTGGCTGTAACAAACTGGCTGTAACACACTGGCTGTAACAATCTGGCTGTAACAGACTGGCTGTAACACACTGGCTGTAACACACTGGCTGTAACAATCTGGCTGTAACACACTGGCTGTAACAATCTGGCTGTAACAAACTGGCTGTAATAAACTGGCTGTAACACACTGGCTGTAACACACTGGCTGTAACATACTAGCTGTAACACACTGGCTGTAACAAACTGGCTGTAACACACTGGCTGTAACAATCTGGCTGTAACAAACTGGCTGTAACACACTGGCTGTAACAAACTGGCTGTAACACACTGGCTGTAACAAACTGGCTGTAACAATCTGGCTGTAACAAACTGGCTGTAACATACTGGCTGTAACACACTGGCTGTAACATACTGGCTGTAACACACTGGCTGTAACAATCTGGCTGTAACAATCTGGCTGTAACAAACTGGCTGTAACATACTGGCTGTAACACACTGGCTGTAACAATCTGGCTGTAACACACTGGCTGTAACACACTGGCTGTAACACACTGGACTACTGAGCAAGCAACATCCCTGCCTCACCCTCAGTCAGCTACAAAGTCAAAGCTCATAAAACTCAGCCATAATTCTTGGCCCACCTTGGCGTACAGGTCCGACAGAGTCTCCAGAGACAAAAACTTTGACAGGTCGATGCCGTGCTCGAGAAATAACTTCACAAAATCCACCTGCTGCTTGTTGAGCGCCTCCTTCATCGCGCGCTGCAGATTCATGCCAGTCCACTTGGACTTGCGAGCCTCGGCGAAAATTTCAGCTGCGGCGATGTCCGCCCGCTGCCAGGCCATGCAGAGCCGAACCTGCAGTTCGGTTCGGGGTTCAGGGACTGCTAGGGCGTGGGTCACGTGTGCGTGTTTCAACACCGGAACGAGCCGACTGCAATCTTAGTCGGCTTGCCGGACCATGCAGCAGGCGCATGTCCAGAGTTTTGTTAGTTGAATTGAATCCGATTCACTTTTGTGCCAAGAGGGACATTGTTGAACATTATTTAACATACCGAAAGAACTTATCTACTCTGTAGCCTTGCGGTTGTTTAACAAAGTCCCTTTCGGCGCGAATTTGAATTTCATTAAGCTGAACACAAGAAAACAACATGTGCCGAAATGCCGAGACACCCAGGCTAGATCCCTCACCCTGGACTCCAAGGGCTTAATTAATCAGAGGAAGGGGCCGATTCGCATCAGTTTTAAAAAACACAGAATTTCTCAGGATTTAACTGAATCGAGTAGGTTTATAATAAAATTTTGTTGCACGCAGGTACTCGTAGCCTTAAGCAAGGCCTTGGCTTAAAAACTGACAGCTTTCTAAAGACCAGGTCAACAACAATATAGCTTTCTGCAGCCCATTTGGGCTTACGCGCATTGAATTTAATCCAAGATATGTTTGTCAAAGTAATGGAGCTTTTGTCTATGGTAGCAAGGCTGGCACAGCGGCATTTAATTTGGTCCAACAAGCATCAATTTGGTCCATTTAGTTCATTTGCAGCTCAGTCCCAGAATTGTGGACCATATGCTAGGCTGTTGAACAAATGTCATTGGCTTGTGATCGAAGCACTCGACGGAGGTGAACACCCAAAGGACATTGCAAGGTTGCTGAATGTAAAAGAAAAGGTGGTTTACAGCATCCAGCAGCGCCTTGAAACTCTGCCGGCAGAGATTGCCTGCGAAAGGGTGGCAAAAGCCAAGGAAAGTTGCTCGAGAGCCTCAGGTCCAACTGCTACTCGATGAAGTGGAGACGAACCCTTTGTTGACGTTTCAGAAAATGCAGCAGAAGTTGAGGGAACAGCTCCAGTTGGTTATCAGATTTCGACTATCAGCAGAGCTCTGGAAAAGCAACTGAAAATTTTTGGTAGAGACGCTGACATTCCAGCGGTGCGCAACAACCCGCAGACGGTTGAGAGAAGGCAAGAGTTTGTCCAATGGCTCACGAGTGTTTGGACCAAATGGATGCTTGTTGGACCAAATTAAATGCCGCTGCGCCAGCCTTGCTACCATAGACAACAGCTCTGTTACACTGGCAAACGTATCTTGGATTAAATTAAATGCGCGTAAGCCCAAATGGGCTGCAAAATGCTATATGAAAAGTAATGTTGGTAAACATTGTCTACATTTAATTACTTGATTACTTACCTACTTGATTCAAGAAGGAAAAAAAACAAAATTTTTACTTCTGAGTTTTACAATTTTGGCTTGGGCTTATGAAATAAAAAGAAAACATTATGAAAATGAAACTTTCACTGCACAACTGCAGAAAAACAGAGTAACCTGTTGTGCATGCTAAATTAAAGGAATGCCAATCTTCACTGCCCCAGATCAAATGCAATCACTGGTTTCGTGATGAAAAAACTGTTTTTCTATCTCCACAGTGTATTTTTTTCTAGGAAACGGGCTTAAAAATTACACTATCTTTGAGTTTTATGTCCTGTTATACTACAGTGATCCTTGGTTGAGGTAGGGCGAGGGATAGGGCTAAGCTTTTCAGCATTGTGAAATTTCGGTTCTTCTTATCTCTCTATTCCTCTGCGGCCTTCTGATTGGCTCTTCATCCTTAACTCTCTCTCTCTCCTTGTACATCACCCGTGCCTTTCTGTCTGCACTTATCAGATAGTCCACAACCCCAATTTAGTGTACCAAATTTAGTGTACGTCAGTAGTTTAAATGGGCTCACTGCAGGTTCCTTTTTAAATCTGGCCAGTTCTCACCTGAGTCATGGTGCTGTCTTTGTAGTCCTTGTGCTTGAAAAACGTGTACAGAATGGTCTTGGCCATGTCCTCATCCAGCTCAGTATTGTACACTGACAGCATGTGGCAGTCAAACTTTGATTTCGGGTCTTCCTTGGAGAACTGCATCAGAACCTGTGTGAGGATTCGTTGAGACTCGCACAGTCAAGCCACTGCCTGATCAGATGATAAATTAACCCCTCAACACCCGCACAGTCAGGTCAGCTCACGCGAGTGATTTCCTCCGCTTCAAGTTCGTTGCACTTCCACGTTGGCTGGTAGCGGTTCAGCATATCCTTGATTTTCTTCAGCACAAACTCATCGTCGGCCCGCGAGTGGAGATTGCGGATGTTGCGGAAGAAGGCGAGCTCGTTGGCTGCCCGGCCGGAGCCCTGCACCGTGATCACCGGCGTGCCGGCCTCCGCGCTCTTGCCTGCGGGTTCGAGGCGGCAACTCAAATTTAGGAGACTGCGCGCAGTTGACAGCTCCCGCCATTGTGGCGCATCTAGTCCAAAGCTCGTTTTTATTTGAGGGGCGCCATTTCATTTTGAGGATGCGCCATATCATTTTGAGGATGCGCCATTTCATTTTGAGGGGGCGCCATTTCACTTTGAGGATGCGCCATTTCATTTTGAGGATGCGCCATTTCATTTTGAGGATGCGCCATTTCATTTTGAGGATGCGCCATTTCATTTTGAGGATGCGCCATTTCATTTTGAGGGGGCGCCATTTCATTTTGAGGGGGCGCCATTTCACTTTGAGGATGCGCCATTTCATTTTGAGGATGCGCCATTTCACTTTGAGGATGCGCCATTTCATTTTGAGGATGCGCCATTTCATTTTGAGGATGCGCCATTTCATTTTGAGGATGCGCCATTTCATTTTTAGGATGCGCCATTTCATTTTGAGGATGCGCCATTTCACTTTGAGGATGCGCCATTTCATTTTGAGGATGCGCCATTTCATTTTGAGGATGCGCCATTTCACTTTGAGGATGCGCCATTTCATTTTGAGGATGCGCCATTTCATTTTGAGGATGCGCCATTTCATTTTGAGGATGCGCCATTTCATTTTGAGGATGCGCCATTTCATTTTGAGGATGCGCCATTTCATTTTGAGAAATTGCTTACCGGCCATCAGCACGGCCTTCTTTCCGCCCTCGATGACAAGCTGCACCACGGGCGGGTTGAAGGCGTTCTCCTTGTTTTTAACCAGCGACTTCAGCTTGTTGACAATGTACTGCTCAAAATCCGCCCTGAACTCCATCTCAGTGCCGAAATAGCGCACAGTGCCGTTGTCGCAGAAGATGAAGTGCGTGTGGTTCGGCTCGATAGCGGCCTGGCCACGGCCGGGATTCTCCGTGCAGTTTGCGTACTCGACAGTGTCGATTCGCTCCGCTTTGCTCTGCGATGGGCGGGGGGATTTCCCGGGGTGTGGAGCTATTTATAGACTACTAATGGAAAATTCCGAGCGGCTGCATGCTGCTGCTTTTACGAGCCATCGCTGACTTCAAACCAAAAAGGCCGAAAAGTTTATGTCGATCGCTCACTTCGAAGCCTTTAACAGTAGGGGGAATATCAAACCATTTTCCGCCCGTAGAACTATCAAAAAGTAAAGACAGGTTGGGCCATAGACAACACGCAGGTTTCCGCCCGAGACACTCGACTGAGAGCCAGCGAAACTCATGAGCAGCGACTTCAGTTCAGTCCAACAAGGATGTCCTGTCCCAGGCTGGCTTGTCTCTCAGGGGAAATCTGCGCGTTGTCTATGGCCAAACCGGTCTTCATTCTATAGGTTTGCAGTCTTGGATGTCCGTGTTCTACCATAACTGAGCATGGCAAATGCTATGATAATTTACCACCGGAATTACTTAACTGAACTTTAAAAAAAGAGTTGCAATAAACAAGCAAACATCTGCAAAAATCTGCTAAGCAGACAACAACAAAATCAAACGAATGCAACGGTGATTAAATTAAGAAGTTTCGGCATTGCGATCAAAAAAGTGCGTGGACAAACTTTGCATTCGAAGCACTATTGAACACTCGTGATGCGGTTCTATAATTCCATGCTGCAACTTCTGTGCTACCGGGCAGGGAGACTGATGTCTAGGAAAGCAAATTTAATGATTGAAGAAGCACAACACGTTGTGTACTGCTAGTGCCGAAATCATGCAGTGCTCATAATGGCTACTGAGGCTCTCAATTTGTCATTCGTATGACTGCTTACTGTGTATGAGTAGTATCTCGCGGTCTAAAAGCAGCGGAGTTGATGCAGATGAGATTGTGGTCGAATGAGTCTGACAATAGTAGATTGTGTCCATGGTGTTGGAGTTAAACCATAGACACTGCGAGCTACCTAATATTTACCATAAAAATGATTCATTCATTATCGTGACCATAACTGATCATTGTCTGAATAGAATTTCTTTTATGTCAATCCTATGGCACTGAAGTTCATAAAACTCAAAAGAATATCATAGGATTTCATACAATCGGACTCCTTATGTGAATACATTCGAATGTATGTTGCGATACATCCGTGTTTCTATGGCAACTATTAAATATGAAAAGAAATATGACGTGTATGAATTTGTTTGGCCTGACTGGAAAGATTAATGCCATACTGTAGTGCTGATGGCGGCCAGAGCTCTTCCAACCTGCGCTGTCCAAAAAGGATCATAAACTCTCTGAACTCCTGGATCATAAACTCTCTGAACTCCTGGATCATAAACTCTCTGAACTCCTGGATCATAAACTCTCTGAACTCCTGGATCATAAACTCTCTGAACTCCTGGATCATAAACTCTCTGAACTCCTGGATCATAAACTCTCTGAACTCCTGGATCATAAACTCTCTGAACTCCTGGATCATAAACTCTCTGAACTCCTGGATCATAAACTCTCTGAACTCCTGGATCATAAACTCTCTGAACTCCTGGATCATAAACTCTCTGAACTCCTGGATCATAAACTCTCTGAACTCCTGGATCATAAACTCTCTGAACTCCTGGATCATAAACTCTCTGAACTCCTGGATCATAAACTCTCTGAACTCCTGGATCATAAACTCTCTGAACTCCTGGATCATAAACTCTCTGAACTCCTGGATCATAAACTCTCTGAATTCCTGGATCATAAACTCTCTGAACTCCTATCCCTAGCAAAGTGGATCATAAACTCTCTGAATTCCTATCCCTAACAAAGTGGATCATAAACTCTCTGAACTCCTATCCCTAGCAATGTGGATCATAAACTCTCTGAACTCCTATCCCTAGCAATGTGGATCATAAACTCTCTGATTCGTCTCCCTAGCAATGTGGATCATAAACTCTCTGAATTCCTGGATCATAAACTCTCTGAACTCCTATCCCTAGCAATGTGGATCATAAACTCTCTGAATTCCTGGATCATAAACTCTCTGAACTCCTATCCCTAGCAATGTGGATCATAAACTCTCTGAATTCCTATCCCTAGCAATGTGGATCATAAACTCTCTGAATTACTATCCCTAGAAATGTGGATCATAAACTCTCTGAACTCCTATCCCTAGCAATGTGGATCATAAACTCTCTGAACTCCTATCCCTAGCAATGTGGATCATAAACTCTCTGAACTCCTATCCCTAGCAATGTGGATCATAAACTCTCTGAATTCCTATCCCTAGCAATGTGGATCATAAACTCTCTGAACTCCTATCCCTAGCAATGTGGATCATAAACTCTCTGAATTACTATCCCTAGCAATGTGGATCATAAACTCTCTGAATTACTATCCCTAGCAATGTGGATCATAAACTCTCTGAATTACTATCCCTAGCAATGTGGATCATAAACTCTCTGAATTACTATCCCTAGCAATGTGGATCATAAACTCTCTGAATTACTATCCCTAGCAATGTGGATCATAAACTCTTTGAATTACTATCCCTAGCAATGTGGATCATAAACTCTCTGAATTACTATCCCTAGCAATGTGGATCATAAACTCTCTGAATTACTATCCCTAGCAATGTGGATCATAAACTCTCTGAATTCCTATCCCTAGCTATGTGGATCATAAACTCTCTGAATTACTATCCCTAGCAATGTGGATCATAAACTCTCTGAATTCCTATCCCTAGCAATGTGGATCATAAACTCTCTGAATTACTATCCCTAGCAATGTGGATCATAAACTCTCTGAATTCCTATCCCTAACAAAGTGGTGCTCACATTCGTGCTGTCGATCTCCAGGCACTCCCGGTTGTACACGGCGCCCCAGGAGCAGAGGCCGATCACCCAGATCTGCTGTGCACCGCCAGCAAAGTTGTACTCCTGGATGGCCTGGCCTACCAGTTGGCTGCAGCCCAGGTTGAAGCCGGGAGTCAGGATCCACGTGGCTGTGCGTGGGCGCAAGGGAACTCATGTATTCGTGAACAGGATCCACGTGGCTGTGCGTGGGCGCAAGGGAACTCATGTATTCGTGAACAGGATCCACGTGGCTGTGCGTGGGCGCAAGGGAACTCATGTATTCGTGAACAGGATCCACGTGGCTGTGCGTGGGCGCAAGGGAACTCATGTATTCGTGAACAGGATCCACGTGGCTGTGCGTGGGCGCAAGGGAACTCATGTATTCGTGAACAGGATCCACGTGGCTGTGCGTGGGCGCAAGGGAACTCATGTATTCGTGAACAGGATCCACGTGGCTGTGCGTGGGCGCAAGGGAACTCATGTATTCGTGAACAGGATCCACGTGGCTGTGCGTGGGCGCAAGGGAACTCATGTATTCGTGAACAGGATCCACGTGGCTGTGCGTGGGCGCAAGGGAACTCATGTATTCGTGAACAGGATCCACGTGGCTGTGCGTGGGCGCAAGGGAACTCATGTATTCGTGAACAGGATCCACGTGGCTGTGCGTGGGCGCAAGGGAACTCATGTATTCGTGAAGTCCTTGGCTATACACCCACATGGGGTGCACAACGGCCCTGATTTTCTCTTTGTATATGTAAGGCCCTCATGGGCGTGAGTTGCCACTCAGTTGACCAAAGTACTTAATATGACTTTAACTGCTCATGACGGTTGTAACTCACTCTTCACTCCGCTGGCCACATTGGTGAGTCCCTGTTTGACTTTTTCAGCAACTTTGCCGACATTTTCTCCATCTTCTTGGCGCCGCCGTTGACGGACAGCACGAGATCGGGCAGCGGCAGGGCCCAGTACATCGGGCTCGTCATCAGCTCCCAGAGCGCCTCGAAGTCTCGCGTTTCCGAGTCGATTCGAATGTACTGCCGATATGTATCGAAATTACTCATCAGTAAGCTGTAGGACATCACAGGCACACCCACAATGACACCACAGGCACACCCACAGACACTACAGGCACACCCACAGACACTACAGGCACACCCACAAAGACACCACAGGCACACTCACAAAGACACCACAGGCACACCCACAAAGACACCACAGGCACACCCACAATGACACCACAGGCACACCCACAATGACACCACAGGCACACCCACAATGACACCACAGGCACACCCACAATGACACCACAGGCACACCCACAATGACACCACAGGCACACCCACAATGACACCACAGACACACCCACAATGACACCATAGGCACACCCACAATGACACCACAGGCACACCCACAATGACACCACAGACACACCCACAATGACACCATAGGCACACCCACAAAGACACCACAGGCACACCCACAATGACACCACAGGCACACCCACAATGACACCACAAGCACACCCACAAAGACACCACAGTCACACCCACAATGACACCACAGGCGCACCCACAAAGACACTACAGGCGCACCCACAAAGACACCACAGGCACACTCACAAAGACACTATAGGCACACCCACAGACACCACAGGCACACCCACAATGACACCACAAGCACACCCACAAAGACACCACAGTCACACCCACAATGACACCACAGGCGCACCCACAAAGACACTACAGGCGCACCCACAAAGACACCACAGGCACACTCACAAAAGACACCATAGACACACCCACAATGACACCACAGGCACACCCACAATGACACCACAGGCACACCCACAATGACACCACAGGCACACCCACAAAGACACCACAGACACACTCACAAAGACACCACAGGCACACCCACAGACACTATAGGCACACCCACAAAGACACTATAGGCACACCCACAGACACTATAGGCACACCCACAGACACTACAGGCACACCCACAAAGACACCACAGGCACACCCACAATGACACCACAGGCACACCCACAAAGACACCACAGGCACACCCACAGACACTACAGGCACACCCACAAAGACACCACAGGCACACCCACAGACACTACAGGCACACCCACAAAGACACCACAGGCACACTCACAAAGACACCACAGGCACACCCACAATGACACCACAGGCACACCCACAATGACACCACAGGCACACCCACAATGACACCACAGGCACACCCACAATGACACCACAGGCACACCCACAATGACACCACAGGCACACCCACAATGACACCACAGGCACACCCACAAAGACACCACAGGCACACCCACAATGACACCACAGGCACACCCACAATGACACCACAGGCGCACCCACAAAGACACTACAGGCACACTCACAAAGACACCACAGGCACACCCACAATGACACCACAGGCACACCCACAATGACACCACAGGCGCACCCACAAAGACGCTACAGGCACACTCACAAAGACACCACAGGCACACCCACAAAGACACCACAGGCACACCCACAAAGACACCACAGGCACACCCACAGACACTACAGGCACACCCACAAAGACACCACAGGCACACCCACAATGACACCACAGGCACACCCACAAAGACACCACTTCACACACCCACCACTCGAAAGGAAACTACAGGTGTAAAGAGATCATTAAGAAAAGAATAAAAGCTACGCTAATGCCGCCCCCTCCCTGCTCAGCTCAACTCACAAACGGTTTGTGCGTTACTCCCAGCCTGCCGAATCCCTGCAGCTTCATCCGGCCGAAGGCGTTGGTCGGCAGCACCCGGGCGCAGGTCTCGGTGCGCCACTTCACCTTTGCCTGCTGCTCCGACTGCTGCACCGGGATGCCCTGCTCCCGGTGCCACTGGGGCGGCCGGTTGCAGTGGCAAATTTCCTCGCTGTGTTCGGGGTTTTGAAAGGAGGGGGCAATCTTAGCCACTCATAAACAGATCTCGAGTTCAACTGCACTTGTTGGTGCTGGTGTTAGTCATCAATTGCAAGACTGATCACAGATTCACAGCAGCGGGCATCTGACCGGCACACCTTTTCAACACCAGATTAGCGAGCTGAGATAACGACACAATTAAAGCGATAAACTCTTCGGTCGTTGCTATAGGCTTAAATGCTCCATTATTCTCTGTCTCTCAAAAAAGAAGCGAAACACAGGTTAAGAAGCCAGTCAGTGCACACTCGAGGACCACTAGAAGGTACAACGGTAACTTCTAGTGGTCCTCGTACACACAATACTATTACGTATTTCTACATGTACGGATGAGAGATAGCTTAATATTCTCAGGAGGGCTTTCGGGCCACCCTGACGCAACGCATTCGAATTTGGAAAGGCAAAACCAACTGATGATGAGTAGTGACTATAAGAATGTGTCCTGAGTTCGAATCTCACTTTTGGACACAGACTGGACACACGCACACACACACACACACACCTCGACCTCTGTTTCTATGACGTACTGCAATTCTTAACTCAAGTATGTCTCTTCCCCTAGCTTTCCCAGAGTATACAGCAGCAGCTTTCTGTGTTGCTGTGCCGCCTCTCCGCTGCTTAGCGGGCGGGGGTGCGGCTGAGTTCCCACGAGCACCAACTCGCAGCTCAATCTGCCGCAGATTGCTTTATTTACACAAGTCCCGTTGCAAAAGCGACCGCTCTAGCAGTATTGTTAGCACAAAAATTTTGAGCTTGCTCCACCAAATATGACAGCAAAATCCACCCATGTTGTCTAACTGGAAACACTAAACTGTCTCTGACCTTTCGACTCAAGCAATCGATTGATGGCGTACATGTGCGCTTGTGAAACTGATAGTAAAGTTTTGTACGTTTAACTTGGTTATTGTAAATTGTGACTGTTGGGCAGTTGTCACTGCAGGCTGTTGTCACTGTAGGCAGTTGTCACTGCAGGCAGTTGTAACTGCAGGCAGTTGTCACTGCAGATTATTTGTCACTGCAGGAAATTGTCGTGGAACCAGCCATATCGCTAGCCTAAGATTCCCGATTACTCAAACGAAGGGTTAAGAAAAAATTGTTTCGCGATTATTAAGCAACAGTTAATTTATTGGTTTTTTTAAAAGCGCCGCTCACCAGCCTGGAGGAGTCCTGAAAATCAGAGGTGTAAATCTAAACTGCGTGACTGTGTAGGCGGAGTCTGTCTACAGTGCATGAAAATCAGAGGTGTGATTCAGAACTGCGTGAGTGTGTGCATTCTACAGTGCAAGCAAACTCGTGCATTGGGACAAACGCTGTCAAATCACGAAGCTAGAGATGTACAGTTTAAGACAGAAGACAGAATATTCATGCCAGGATCCACGGAATGAGAAATGAGATAAAGTTTGAAAAGCAGCGGACTCACTCAGCCGGGTTGGGTATGTACTGCTTGCAGAGCCGCATGCTGATGTTCTGCTTGGCAAAGTCGTGCAGCGTCTGTTGCGTCTGCTGGAGCTGCGGCTCGCCCTGCAGTGAAAGGCCGTCATCGTCCAGGGACATTCACGAGAGTGAACTGGGGAGTGAACTGGGGAGTGAACTGGGGAGTGAACTGGGGAGTGAACTGGGCCGGTATTGGAAGATTGCACGGGGTTCAAAATAGAAAGCTAAAAGCGAGGCGGAATCTCGCTGGATCTTATCGACGAAGAACCGGGGGGGGGGGGAGGTAGAGGGAAGGACTAGGACGAAAACTGCATTTCCTCACTCTTCCCCCAACGTGTGTTCGCTCGCACCCATCCCTCTGACCCGTGCGGCCCGGTCAGCGAAGCTTAGCTCAGCGAGCCTTTGGGTTGAGGTGGGGATCCGCGAGCAGATCACAAGGCAGAGATCCCAGGTGCGCGCGACAGGCTTGTGTGATTAACAGCTTACTGTGTACAGAAGAAAATGAAGGTTCTCTAAGTTTCAAATGTGCCCGCTGGAATTCCGGAGGAGGAGAGGTTGGTTCCCATAGTAGCACATGTCCGTCAGCAGTGCATTCGCATGCTTAAGTGAATTTCGGCACCGATTTAAATTTGCTAATATCCAAAGTCTCCAACAGGCTGAATTCTACAGACTCTATACAGAATGCTCTCGTTTCTCCTGTGAAGTGTTTAAAGGAGGCCCAGTTTTCGCATGCAAACACTATCGGGAGGGCACCGTTTTTCCTAAGAAGCACTGGCGCCTCACCCGGTTACTTCGGCTTGTCAGTTGGCTTGAAGGCTCTTTGACGGGCGCAACTGTGGCTCCGAATTGCTGATTCTGCGGATGCTGCTGGCGCCGGGGACTCGGCTGGTGCTGGGACTCGTACTGACGGCCATCGGAGCTGGCGGCGCCGGCCTCTTTTGCGGCCGCCCCGCCGCTAAACGCCGCGTTGTCGGCCGCAGCGGCGCTGAGCCGCACCGTGTCGGCTTCGCTCGCGTCCGCGCCTGCGCCGGACTCCTCTTCGAAGTCGCGGCTCCGTCGGCTCCGGTGCCGGTGCTTCCGGTGCTTGTGCTTCCGTTCCCGTTTCCGGTCTTTGTTGGCGACGCTGCCGTCTTCTTCCGTTGTTCGATCTTTCTCCAACCTGCGGTGGTAAAGATGCGACAGGAGTTTTGTGAACCCGGAGTCAGTGCTGCAGCAGTTACCATGAGCTAAAGTTCATATAGCTACGAGGCTGCCACCCTGTTGGAGTACCAAAGCCACCCATTTTGCGTCACCTGTCGGGGCCGGGTTGATCGACGTAGTCGGGTCCCACCGGCTGCACCCGGATGTGCTGCCGATAGCCAGATAGGTCAATATTCTCCCCATCCATTTAGCTGACTGGTGCCGCTGAATGCGTCTGGAAAGAGGCGTGCGATGCCCACTGCGGAGTCTTATAAGACGTGCGAAACAAATCATTGAAAAACAACTGATGACAAATCTTTCATAGCAGTATCATTTCTGAAGCCAACACTTAGTTTATAAGCTTGCACCAATCAGGTGTGTTAACAGTTTAAGAAATAAGAGACAGTTTAAAACAAAATCTAACAAAACTGCATCGTGTCAATTAAGAAAAAGTACAAATCAAGCACTAATTATTGGAATATTTGGGAGGCAGTTTTTACCAAAAAGACATTACAGGTATTCATTTTTACTTGCATTACTGGCATTACTTGCTCGTATTACTTGCATTTCTTAAAGCCCCCTTGATCTTTTGTCTAGAAAATTAAGATTCTGCGTTAATTTTCTATCCTACGTACATGTCCTGTGCCTAAAAATCATAAAAGTGGCACAGCCCCGACTCAGGGGTGTCGCCATGGAACCTATGGTGGTGAGAAATAGCCATGAATTCTACATGTAAATTATTTTCAGAATCGGCGTTTTTAGCGATCATTTTTCATTTTTTTGGCGCCGCAGGCACTCATTTTGGCGCCGCATGCACTCATTTTGGCGCCGCAGGCACTCATTTATAAGTGCCGCAGGCACTATGTTTTGTCGCCCTGAAGCAAAATTATTGATTTCCATAACGGGGTCACAAAGGTGGGGTGGGGTTACAAAGTATTGACATGTCCCTCATAACTTTTACTGGGGGGACGCTTCCCCACTGTCCCCCTCCCGGTGGCGACGCCCCTGGCTCGACTCATTCGTTTTATGAATCTTTCTGTCATGCTTAGCTAATAATAAGTAATGATTTTATAGTCTTTACAATCAGTAGCGAGTCTTCATTGAAGTATAATAAAAGTCTTTAATTATATTAGGTCGTATTTACGAAACAAGCCTAGCCTAAGTCAATATTGTTCATTTGTCTGATTGCTCTCAAGATTGTAGTTAAAATCATTTAGCATGATAAAAAGATTAATAAAACCAATGAGTCGAGCTCTGCCACTTATATGATTTTTAGGCTCAGGACTTGTACATAGGATATAAAATAGCATTCACTATACTCAAAACGAGCTGTCGGTATACATCTAGGTAGGTATCATGTCATTGATTTCAGAAAATTAGAATCCTAATTTTCTTAAACGAAAAGCTCTGCAAAAATCAACTGAGTTATAAGAAAGGCAAGTCATATCAAAAGATAAACATTGGGTCTGCCTGCTATCAAAAGCAATTACCATTTTTGTGCTGAAAAATGGAAAAAATCATTCTCCATAATAGATATTTTGGTAAACCTATCACCTAAAAATTTTCAAGAAACAGTTTCCTATTCTTCTGCTTGAGTAGTCCTTGGCAAAAAACGTATAATTTCTCAAGGTACTTCCTAGCACGTTTTCTAAAGAAATAAGGATTAGATTAATAAAATATTAATAAAATATTAGTCTAAAACATAGGCAAAAATATATTAAAAAATTCAAAAGACATATAAAAGATGAATCATATTTTCGTAGGCAACAGTATTTTAGAAGCAGCAGCATTAAAATAATTTTCAAAGCATCTGTAGCAGACTTTAAAAAATTAATGCACTAAAATAGTCATTTAAAATCGATGGTGGGTACAGTGTTTTCATTTTCAAAGACTTAAATAAATATGAATGGTTCGCATTATTTTTAATCGATATACACGTATGCCAATTGGATTGGCTGACTAAAACTGATCGTTTTGTCTAATTTGATATATAACATCTTACATCTAAAATGGGTTGACAAACAATATAATTTGAATCTTGATTCTGCCGCATTTCCTATAGTACTTTGAGTTTCAGAGTGTCAGAGTGTGTAGTGTAGCATAACATTGAAGTTTTTATATACGATTTAAAATTAATTTATAGAAGCTTAGAATTATACGACTGAATATTCACTTAAAGTATGTCCCTGTTAAAGATGACACCGAAGTAAACCAGAATACTTTTTAAACAATTTGCTTGGGACCTTGGGTAGGAACTGTGTTTACAATTGTAACTTATCATTTTTGGGGCCGTTGTCAAATTCAAAATGATAGCTAAATTGTGCCTTGAAAGTAACCGAGTAACCTACAATGCAAACACAGTTAGAATCATAAATATCGCTCTTTAAATAACCAAAAGAGACAAAACAGTGTTATAAAAGTAACATTTTCTGAAAATTTTTCAACGGTGGGCGCACATGTAAAAATTGTACTTTATTTTGTTAAAAACTGTAAATAATTTTAATGAAACCGTCAAATTTCGCTTTACCGGTTCGTATAATATTTGCGTCTTAATTGCAGTACGACTTAGACTCCATTTTCATTGAGCTGATTTTGTTGGTCGGTTAGATGATTGAGTAAACAAAGTAAGATATATTTTAGTATACATTGGTTAAAAATTCAAGTAACTGCGCTTTTTATTCAGTTTCTTTAAATATTTTAATGCTTTTTGGTGACTTTAATATTCATGCAAGTTCGGTTTGACTGTTAAAAAGTATATATTGTTCATTTGCTTGTTTATAAACATTTACAAACACAGGCCTAGTGTATTCTTCCCAAATAAAAGCTTTTTATCACATGAATAGACACAATTTGCATTTGAAACTTCAATGCACGTACTTCATTGCCAATTAATTGGTCACACTGCGATACTCAACTTATTGCCAAGTTGAGTAGCACAACTCAACTATTCGACTCAACTCAAATGCTACTCAACTTATTGCCATTTGAATTTTTTGTACTTTAGTACCCGCCCTAGCGCTTCCACCGACCCTCACAGCCTACCTGACAAACTTCGGGGCCATCCTCAACGGCTCCCTCGACACCATACACAGCCTGTCGTCTCAAGGGCTTCCTTGGCTCCTCGCAAGGGGTAATTTCCAAAGCTTTCCTCGATTTCCAGGGCTCCAGCTCGACCGACTCCTGGACCTCCAAGTTCTCAGCGTAGAAAAGGATGCTGGAAGGCCTGACCTCAAGAACGATCGACAGACTCACTGAGCGCCTGCTCGACTCCATCATGCACGATACTGACAGGACAGTCGAATATCGGTCGACCTGCCATTTAAAACCGGCGCTGAACCGTCAAACTTCTGACAAGCCTTAGGACAGGCGCAGGCAACGCACCGGCGCCTAAGCCTCCCGGAGCGAGAGGCCTACAAGAGTTCGAAAAGCGAAAAGTCGAAGGAGTCTAATTAGAGCGAGTCGACCTCAGGTGAGAGAACGGGCAGGCCCCTCACGTCCTACCGCACTTCCCTGTCATCAAGGAAAGCTCGAACACCACAAAAATTCGACCCGTTGTCGACGCGTTCGCAAAGACCTTTCTTGCCGGCGCTACGCTCAATGATTTTCTAGAGCCTGGACCAAACCTGCTGACCTCTCTACTCCGAGTCCTTTTAGTCCATCGAGCCCACCGCTTCGCCATCTCGTCCGACATCCAGGCTATGTTCCAGCAAATCGGGGTCAATGAACGCCATCGAGACGCCCTCCGTATCATTGTTTCAAGAGACATCTCTCAACCGCTCATCGACGGCAACTTTGAGATGTGGCTCTTCACCCGCATCGTCAAATCCATCGTTGTCTGCTGCTCCCCCCCCCGAACCTTTTTTTTACCTGCTGCTCGTTACTACGGACTCTTATAATTATCTGTTTATAAACTGACACCAACAGTAGCAGCTGTTTCCAACGTTCTTCACGCTGCACTGCTCAGCAGCACCGGTGACTCCTTTTAAACATTTTATCAACCCGACTTTTATAATTGCTTTCTAACTATCGGTTTTGTGACGCACCTTATTATAATTACTTACAAAGAAAATACTGACACAGATTAACATTTCCCAACTGACAAGTTTGCGCGCTTGTCCCAGCCTGACTATGCGCGCTCTTGTGCAAGAAGCGGATAAAAATACACATTGGCGCACTTATGAGAATACGCGCTCATGCATGGCAACTCCTCCCCAAAGGAAAAGGAACAATAGCAAATATTGCCGCGCACTCATGCAATGACCCCCTAATTCTACCTGGCCCGTATGCATCCCCTTCAGAGAGCGGCGGGGAGCAGGGAGCCAGGGAAGAAAATTATAGACAAAAATTGGGAGCCACGCAGAAGCCAGAGAGGCTGCGTCGGCGGGGGGGGGCGGTGGGGAGCTGAGGGGCGCCGCTCTCTGACAGAGGCTCGTGAAACAATAGAACAAATCTACTAGGGGAGAAAATTGATGCATTTCAGGGCTTCCGCTATCGGCAGGCGAATCAACGATGGCTCCGGGCTGGAGGACGCCGACGCGGTTCCCCAGGCAGCGCCTGCTTCCCCCGCCATCGCCCCGGAGACCATAGCAACCGGCCGCGGGGAGGGCGAGGGAAAGGGGATAAAAATCTTCTCCCGGGAGCGGCGGCGGCGGCTCATCTGCGAGCCAAGCCAACAGCAACCTCCAGCCAGAGAAGCAGCCATGGCCGAAATCGATCTCGTCAACCGCGACCCCAATGGCATCAATGGCTCCATTCAGGTGAGCCAGCACCCCAATCTCCTTGACAGCTTGACTCAAAATGTTTCCCCAATCAGCCAATTGGTTTCATTTTTGCTCACCCCAATCGACAGGTGAAATTCGAGGACGTGCTGGCCGAGCCCGATGGCGCCCACTCCATGGACTGCGTGTGGAGCAACAGCTACAAGTGCTACACCTGCGGCCTGTCGCTGTCCTACAAGATCGCCACCCTGCTGTGCGGCATCTTCATCGCCCTGCACTGGGGCTGCACCTTTGGCTGCTTGGCCTTCAACCAGATCTGGTACGTGACGCCGAACTGCAAGCTGTTCGAGATCCAGATGTCCTGCTTCAAGAGGTTCTTCACTACCATGATGGAATGCTGCCTCGGACCCTGCTGCGCCACCTGCGGCATGTTCTTCAGCAACGTCACCGTCACCAACAAGTCGGGCTGACACCACCAGCCTGAAAGAGTCTGAACTGTTGACTCACTGACTTATTAGTTGAACTAGGATGCTTTTCCGTACTTTTGTGCCCAATATCAACCATCGAACTCTGAAGGCTTTTAGCAGCCTTCTGCCCTGCCTCTTGCCTCAAACCAATGCCCTTAGCCTGCCCCAGAGTAAAAATAAAGAAAAATTATGCGATAATTCGCTCACGGGGATGCGAGTAATCTGCTTGGGATTTTTGGTTCTCAGTTGCTCGGGTGATCCCTATTGACTGCCGCTGTGCTGTCACCGCCAGCTTCGAAGGGCTACAACTTTAGTCGCATTCCCCGAGCAAATTACTCGCCTCAAGCAATGCTAAAAGAAGCAGCAATAAATCTACGAGCTATTTCACAGTAACTTTAACCGATTAATATCCAATGGTTCCTGCTCAACCGCAGGATTCCCGCCAGACAGCGTGATTCAAAAATTAAGTAAATATATAATTGAATACTTCTTGTAACTCATCTGCCACTGAACTATCTTTGACAGACTCGTCGCTTTGATTGATCCTTTTGATTGGGCCAGGAAATTCTGCTGTATTTTAAGGAAAGAATCGAAGAAATGCAAAACTCATGCTGATTTCTGTGCCAGGCCATCGCCCAGAGACAGGAGTACCCCAGGTTAGCATTTTTCTACGACTCGCCCAGTGCTGCAAAGCTTCTGTGCCCTACTCTGTCTTCGTGCAGGGAGGGGGAGAGGCGGGTAGAAAGCAGCGCGTGGCCCCTCCAAACTGGTTGCCATAGAAACGGTCCCAGCTTTTCAAGAGAGGGTCGCTTAGAATCTCTATGCTACTCCCTGCCCCCAGCTCCGCCAGTCTTCTCCCCTTTGTTAGGAAGGGAAGGCGATTGAAACAATGGCGCTGCTCAGTGTTGCACAAGGCAATCTTTTATTCACAAGCTCTACGTCGTAACAGTGGCTCAGCGCATCTCTCATCCGCTAGGGTGGAGGCCGGCAGCGGGCTTGCGGCCATGGAGGTTAGAGGGGCTGCTGAAGTGAAGAGGGGTAGCCCTGTCCCGCAATTTAATAATGCAACAGGACTGGCGATGCCCCAAGTCCGAGATGGTTGGCATTGGCAACATCCGCATGTAGGGGCTGGAGGCTGCGTACGGAGATGAGGACTGCAATTCCTTCCCCGACTGATACTGCCTACCAAAGCGCTGTTCCCCTAAGCTCGCCCACACAGTCAATCCATCAACTTTAATTGAGATAAAACTCTGTTTACCGGGATAAACCCACAACAATCTTCTATTCAATAAAGAGCCGTTTGAACTAATGATACCATTCTCGATTCGGCATGTTGTTCACGAATTTGATCGGTTTTAAACAAAACGCTTTGAGCAGCTTGAGAATGCTTGAGCAGTCGTTGAACCTAAATTCGCAAAGAGTTGGTCTTTGCTGAATACACAGTTAAAAATGAACAAGGACAATGGAACACATGTGCTTGTATAAAGTTTGGCTAAAACTTAGCCGGAAAAAAATTTAGTAAAAGCTACGAGCTGTGTTGATTTTTTTGCAAGCTGCTACATTGCCATGCAGCAGTGGACAGCGGCAGACAGTGGCTGATGTTAGGGAATTCTTAGACTACAATAGACTAGTGACCTGTCCCATTAAATCTCTGTTGCCATTGACAACGAGAGCTGAGACGCACACACGAGCGTGCATAGCGCTCTGAGATTTTCACATCACCGGGTGAATTGTTTCAGAATGGGCCAGTGGGCCGTGCGGAGCAGCTGAGCTCCCCTCCTCGCTCAGGCATTGCAGTTTCCAATGGCAACGCTGACCCTGGGCAGCGCAACAACAGGGCTCAGGGCGTCAGCGCGTCTCTATGGCCACCGCAGCTGTCTGTATAAATGCCGGAGCGCCTCCCTCCTTGTGGATGCCCGCAGCCGCGCCGCCAACTCGCTCAGTTCGCTCTAGAAAGAGGCATCAGGTTCCGAGTCCGTGGTTCCATTCTGGCACAGGAAGACACACAGAAGGCAATGGCCGCCGAGCTGGACATGGTCAACCGGGATCCCAACGGGATCAACCAGGGTCTGCAGGTGAGAAGGCGCTAGAAAGTACCAATCAAGGACCAGTAGAGAGTAACGGTGTTATACAGTGGTAACTTCTAGTGGTCCTTGATATCCATGTACTCAGTCAGTCGCTATCCAAATACTTTATCTCGAACCCATCCGCAAATTCTCTTCCAGGTGAAATTCGAGGACGTCCTGGCCGAGCCCGATGGCGCCCACTCCATGGACTGCGTGTGGAGCAACAGCTACAAGTGCTACACCTGCGGCCTGTCGCTGTCCTACAAGATCGCCACCCTGTTCTGCGGCATCTTCATCGCCCTGCACTGGGGCTGCACCTTCGGCTGCGTGGCCTTCAACGAGATCTGGTACATGACGCCGAACTGCAAGCTGTTCGAGCTGCAGATGCGCTGCATCAAGCGATTCGTCACCGTCATGCTAGAGTGCTGCTTCGGGCCCTGCTGCGCAGCCTGCGGCATGTTCTTCAGCAACATCACCGTCACCAACAAGTCGGGCTGAGAGACTCCCTCCCAGACTGCGCTCTGCGGATGATCCGCCTGACTTAATGATTCAAACTGATCTCTTGTTTATTTTATATAAAATAAATTTCATTTTTCCTCCTGCACGATTCGAAATACCTAAACACTCACCGGAGGTAGAGGCAGGTGTATAGGAAATTACAGAGCTGACCCTCAGCCACCCGACCAGAGAACCAATAAATCGAGATGCATACACCTTTCTGTGAAGTGAAATTCTGAGAAATCACTGGAGAATTCATTGGTTTCAATTATATATGCGCTCCTACCTTTTGTGTGCAAAGGGTCTGATTCTTACGCTAGTTTCGGCCCAAATTTCAGGTTATTTATTGGTTCTTATACCCCCATGTAAAGCATCTGCACTCAGCTGAAGGTCTCAGAAGTAAGTCGCGAGAATTGTCTCTGAGGAGCATTAACGTAACTAAAAAAGTTATTATAGGACTATTTATTATAATTTACTATACAATATCAAGTAAAACCAAACTGAATGATGGTATGATAATTGCCTGGTATGAATAAGTCAGACTTAATGTCTGTTTTTATTTGAAAATGTACTTTTCAGCACTTTTTAAAGGAGTAAATAGCTTGGCGGCATGTTTGCCTGACCCGACTGCGAGCATGCAGCTGACTCTCCGGCTCCGGCAGTTTGGGCAAAAGCAGAAGCCGCGCAACACAATTCAAACGGTACTCAAAGAAAAAGAGAAAGCGCAGAGTAAAGACAGACAGAAGTTGGCCAATGCTTGGACTAAACTGTGTTCGAAGCCAACTGAGAGCATCTCTTGCATTCATGTGTGCGCCAGACAACAGACTCAAAGGCGAGAGCTCGGGCTCTGCACCGGGGTGGGGTGGGCTCGAAGCCATTGTTGCAGAGACGCTGCACACCGGCGCACACAGATCTTGAGAGAGAACGTACATCACCCCGGTTTCCCCTGACAACAGATGGCAAGAGAGGCTGAGAATGAAGAGCTCACTCCGCCTCGAGCCGCTCAGTGCTCCACTACTCAAAAGCCTGCTTGCTGAGATTATAGCGAGAGGAAAATCAGTTTGAGACTCACACATCCGAACTACACACTGCAGCCCCATGTCGGAGCAGGTAAGCCTGCGCGATGAGCTCCAGGCCCGCATCGGCCTCCTGCCGAAGGTGCACACGAGGCGGCTGGGCTCCCAGCAGGTACTCTACTCTCAGGTGAGCGTTCGTGCTGTGATGTGCGGGCGAAAAAGAACACGATCTGGAGGATTCGTGGGGATGACAAACGTTTTTGCCCTCGAATCTGCACCCTCTGTCCCCTGACTCTCCTCAACCTCAGGTGTCTTCGCTCAGCGAGATCACCCGTCTTGTGCGCGCCGCCCGCACCCTCGGTCTTCGAGTTCGCTCGGGCAACGCGCCGGCCTGCCTGGCGACCGACGATTTCGACGTGATCGTCGATACCGACTTCATCGCCGACGAGGAGCGAATCGTCCTGCTGCCGGGAAGCGGCGACAGCGGCGCCCGGCTGGTGACGGTCAAGCCGGGCGTCACGGTGCGCGAATTCAACGAGTTCTGTCTGTCCAGGGACCTCTGCCTGCCCAGCCTGCCGGATTCGCCTCAGGCTACCATGGTAACGCTTGTTTTCAACCAACAAATTTAGAGCTTGATGGCGTCTGCATCAGTTTCCACTGAATTATGAACTTCAGCGAGACTATCGGTTCTCCCTGACTGAGCTGTCAAAAGCAATTAGTTTTATAATCCCGCTAGTTGATTAAAACGAGTTTAACAAGAGCAACCTAGTAGTTCGTAAACTCCAAAAGTCTAAGTCAGCTTGGAACACACTCCTTTATGGCTTCGGTGGCTCAAACAATTTTTCCTGTATTCTAGCAAGCATTATTTACAAGCCGCATCAGCTTCGTATACAGCTGCCTCGAATCCTTCGCAACAGGTGGAGCTGGCCATGACAGGAGCTGCCGGCGACGCGCCAGCCCACTCCGCCATCAGCGACTTCATCACCGACATTCGCATTGTGGACGCTGACGGCCGCCTGAAGCACTACCGCTGCATGGTGGACGACAGCGAGGCAGTCGACGCCAGCGACGCCCGGCGCCGCGAGAAGCGGGACCTGTTCTCTGGCGCGCAGTGCCACCTTGGAATGTTCGGCGTGGTGTACGATGCCACATTCCAGGTGCAGAAGAACTTCACTGTGAGCGTCACCACCGAGTTCAAGCCGCTGGAGGAGGTGCTGCTCAACCCAGAGGCGATCGAAGAAATGCTTGCGCGCAACCAGAACGTCAGCGTCTACTGGTTCCCGTTCAACAGCGTGCGGGGAGCCGAGGACCCGGTGCCGGGGGCGGAGCAGGACGCTGAAGCTGGTGAAGAGAAAAAGAAAGACGGTGAAGAGGAGCGAGAAGAAGGTGCGACTGAAAAAGAGGAGGAAAAAGAGGACGAACAACAAGACGAAGACCAGCAAGAGGTTGAGCAGACAGCAGACGAGGTAAATAGCGAGGCGGAGCTACAGGAGTCGGCCGCCAGCCGCCAGCGGACTCCGCCGCCGGAGCTGTACAGCCTGGACGATTGGACGCCGAATCGCGACGAGGTGTTTTGCCGCTACCTGAACACCTGCCAGCTGCCTTCGCAGGCAAAGCGGGAGTTCGACCTGATCGACCCGGCGCTGCTGGATCCTGAGACCGGCTGCCTGCTGGGCGACCCCGTGGACTCGCTGCGCCGCACGCACCGGCGGCATCGCCGGCAGCAACCGGCGCACTCAGAGTACCAGCAGCACGTGAGCTGGGGCATCAACTGGATGCGGCCGGATACGTACCCGGCCGGACTGAAAAACGTCGAGTACGTGTTTGATGCCGGCAAGGAATTCAACAACACCGTGCGCTGTGTCGGCCTGGTAGCGGAACGCGTGCAGGAGTACAAGAAGCGCGGCCAGTTCCCGCTGAACTGCTGCCTCTGCGTCTCCTTCGCCCGGGCCAGCGACGCGCTGATGGCGCCGGGGCACTGCGCCCATCCGACCAAGGGCGGCACGGGGCGCACTTGCGCGATTAACGTGCTGATGCTGCCGCAGGCGGACTCTGACGCTGAGACCGACCTCATTGGTGACTTTGTGCTCGACCTGGAGATGGACCTGCGCGGAGTCGAGGGCGCCCGGCCACACTGGAGCTCCAATTGGGCCTTCGTCGAGGGTAGCCACGCCATGTTGAAGAAGGTGTACACCGAAGACCTGGCCCAATTCAAGGATATGATCAGGAGGAAACTCATCGATCTGGACGGGGTTTTCCTCAACCGTCACCTGGCCAGGGTGGTGGAGTCTGACGAGTTCGCCTGCCAGCAGGTGTACTCGCTGAAGAATCGGCGCACCAAGGACACCTACCTGTTGCAGGCCGAGAATTAGCGTGCGAGACGCCACCTGTACATTGGGTGTCCCTGAACTGAAGATTGATAAATATTCAACTATTGTTTTGTGCTGATTTTAAACTATCTACACAATGGACCGACCAGTATACTGTAGTTAAAAACTTCTCAAAAAGTTTTCTTGTACCACTTTTAGCGACTGCAGTACCGCGCGATTGCAGAGAAATTTATTGCGAAAAATATTGCTAAATAGAAGCATAAAAATGTTATAATATGCTGCCAAAAGTAACTTTTAATTGCACTTGCTCCTGGTTCAAATAAACTCATTGAAATATTCGTAAACAGTATTTTTTCATGCGAGTTCAATTGAAATAGTTAATTTGAGGCTTTGCAACACTTATATGAGTCGGATCGCAATACTTTTCTTAGTTTGTAAGTCTTAGCCCAGCTTAAAGAACGAATTAAAAGTAACAAGTGGCAATTTGCCTACTGCAAGTGACAAATGGGCCGAATGGATGGACTACGAGAGACCATAACAGATCCAACAGAAGTTTCAAGAGACTTCTATGGCCAAGCCTCATTCTGTCTTAGTAGCCTTGAGACTTTTTTGCTCTCTGTAATCTCTAGTTGCTTAGGCTTGTCGTGATTATTCTAGTGCTCAGCTTGCGATGGCAACGGGCGGAGGCATCAGCGGGGCGGATGCGCTGCACCTCATCTCGGTGCAGCCGGTGAACAAGTGCGCCTCCATCGCATTCGACGCCAAGTTCAACCTGCTGGTGGAGGCAGCCGGCGATGATGGTCTCCGGTTCCGTCAGAGCAATCTGCCGCCTCCGGGCTCCGTAGAGGCCAGCCAGGCTACCCGGGTCATCTTTAGCGAGGTGTTTCGCTACTTGAACGTACAGACGTCGCATATTGCGCTCACGCCGTACAACATTATGCTGTGTTGTCATGGGAACAGTCTAAGCATGGTGCGGCACTGCACCGGCCAGGTGGTCTACCGGTGCGAACTCCCTTGCAAAGTTGGCGGAGCCGCCTTCGACGCCGCCAGTGACAGCTTCTTTGTATGCGACGCCGCCACCAAGTCCGTGCTGTGCATGCCCTACATGGAGTTTGAGCGCAGCCGGAGGCTGGATGTGACCCAGCAGATTGTTCCCAGCGGGCTCTGCGTCTTTTCCAGCACCCTCTTCGTGGCCAACAGCGAAGTTAGAGACGGTCTGCAGCCCTGCGGCATCTGCTACCGATTGGAAGACGGTCGCGTGTTCAAAATTTCTAGGGTGGCCGTAAGCAAGAAGGTTGTGACGGGCACTCAGCAGACTTTAAGCGATGCGGTGAGGCCCCATTTGATCTAAGTAGCTCGTAGTTTATCTGATAATCTCTCGCTCCTAGAGGATGCAGTTTTACTAGCATTCGTCAAGCCAAGCACTTAACCTCCCTTTCCGAGTGCAGATGCAGAAACATTACAGACCATCGGCGCTTGACGGAGTTGTCGTACTGCCGCAGGCCGGCAGTCAGCAGTCAAAGGCGACACTCATAGGCATAAGCTCTGCGGACAAAGCGATGTACACCTATCGGGTTCGCTTTCGCCGCAGTAAGGATGCCTCTAGCAGCTCTGGTGTTATTGTGAAGTTCCGCGGTCGAGACGAGGCCAGCTTCATCGACGTCAATAATGGCGCAGTGCGAGTTCCGCGCTTCATCACGGCCTTGTCCAATGAGTGCATTGTAGTCTACTTTGAAGTGCAAGCTCTGGGCAGCAGGCCTGAGAGCCACGGCGTCATGGTTTTCAGATTTAAATCCGCCGTAACCCAAGGTATAAACACCAACCCTTTGAATTAGCACTGACAATCAGAGATTTCAGACGTAGTTAAGGCCGTTCAGCCGGTATTTTGTATTTTTCAAAAGCCAGTAAACGTACTTTTACGAGCTTTAGTGCGAAAAAATGATGTGCTATAATTTAAATTTACACACTGTGTAAAGAGTTCTTAAATTAGAAGCCAAAAAGTTAACAAGATTGAAAAACATTGGATAACGAAGCGCAACAACTGTGAATGGATGGAGTCCAATGACCATGCAATCGACATTATGATTGACTAAGTTGAAGAAGCACCACTCTGTAACAAGCAAGCGGAATCTCTTCCACTATCGCATTCAAGTGCTAGCGAGATGTAATTTCATACATACTATTACACGTAGGTATACATTAGCAACTGCGAAAGGTGGCTTTGGCAACTAAATAAATACCATATGTAGATCATATGGACGATATGGTTCAATTGAGTCTGTTGTCTCTGACCGCAACCATAATCTAAGAATCAATAAAATTACTGTTTGCGACGCATTAAATAATCGTACAACAAATGCAAGCGCCTATCAATTCGTCCCCTAGACTATGTACATGTACATCTGTAGATACAGTGAAAAGTGTACCACAGTTCAGTTACATTTTTTCTGACATTGAAACTGCTTTCTCGCTGTTTTCTATCGTTTTATCGAATAAAGTTTTTCGAATAAAGCAAAAGGTTTTTCAGATTCGACGAATTCGATTCGAGAAGGGAAATAAATCAAATAATTTAACCACGGACTTATCGGTGAAGTCAATGGTGGGTTATTCCAGATGTCTGTGTGTCTGTAAATTGCTTTAATTGTAAATAAGTTGTAGAAAATCAGGTAACACATTTTGCAAACTACATTTCCAGCTCATATAGATTCAAATTATTTAAGATTTGTTAACATTTTTGTCATCTTGTTTTTTAAAGATTTTAAACAGAACTTTTTCTTAGATAATGATCGTACAAATGTTTTAAAGAACCAAATATTTAATAGTTAGCGTGTTGTTTGTAGGGGGCGACCGGGACGGCCAAAGTCGGGCCCGGGTCGGGCCCGGGAATGAGGACTCGGGCCCGGGTCGGGCCTCGGGAATTCGGGACAAGATCTTTAGGACAGCTCAATAATTGGAAAAAAATCATAATAAATCTTAATACTTTTAGCATATGCGGATTACTATTAAATATATAATAAATATATCAATATATTAAATTTAATATAATATATTAAATGTATAATAAATATATGATAAACATTAAATATATTATAATATATAAATATATTAAATATATAATAATATATAAATATAATAAATATAATATATTATATTAAATATAATACATATTTAAATTTAAATATAATAAATATACAATAAATATTATTATTATTTAATACATTAGTTAAGACTTCAGAATAAGATAAGAGTTACATTAAAAGACTTAATACTCAAATATCAATATACTCAATAGTTCAAATTCAATGTCACTGTGTGAGTGTGTGGCACAAGTACTGTGTGTGTGCCAGTGACAGTGATACTAACAAGCAGTGAGGTAGGCAAGCAGTCACTGCGGCAGTGCGGCTGGCACTGGCAGTGGCAGTAAGCAAAAGAAGAAAAGCTGAAGCATTAAGTGTAAGGCACTTGGCATTGGAAGCAGTAAGGAAGTAAGAACCAAATCAATTGATTGATTCTTTTATTTGAATTTTTAGTTCCTTTACATAGCTTCAATGTAAAGAGCCATGTACACAGTCAGTATTCAGTAAGACAACAAGACAAGATAACAGAACAGAACACAAGTGAAGTGACAACACAACACAACACTCAACTGTCTCAACAGAACAGGCAAACAGACAATGGAAATACAAGTAATTAGCTGATACCTGCCTACCTGCTCACCTACCTACTTAAACGAATATGATTACGAATACGATACTACAAGTCTACGACTACGACTACCTACGATACAAATATGAACACGATTACAAACTCTAATAGATAGCAAACTTCTTGGAAAAATGGTAGCCTTCTTGGAATGTAAATAGGAAATGTTATTTACAAAAGCTTAAAAATGACAAATAAACTTTTTAAAGAATCATATTTTTGCTTTTAGGCTGCAGCCTGCAGCGTGTAAAGTGGAATCAATATTGCAAAAAAGTATTGCAAAACTATGTTTTAATTTTATCTTCCTGGAAAAAAATCCTATCTTCCTGGAAAGTGGAAACTGGCTGTGGCTGACGCTCACGGTCACAGACGCTCACGCTAAGAGCCTACTACGAATCAATGATATTGCTACTTCACATCATATCATCTAAATATACTAAATCTATTACTATTTGCCGTTTGCCTTGCCTTAATTTATCAATAAAGTCCTTGCTTGCACAATTACATTGCCATTTTGTGTAATTTTACGAATAATTTTTTAGTCAAATCAAAGTTTTACGCAATTGTCATTTGAGGAATTGACTCATTCATTTAGTCATTTGTCTTTTGCACGTGAACGTGTCATCAATCATAAGTCATGACTTATGCAACTCTGGTCTGTCTGCTGTAGCCTGTAGCTCATAGGCGTCATAGCTGTAATTTTTAGCACTCCGTCTGTAGTCCGTCACTTATGGAGTCACGATCACGACTCACGAGTCACTACACAATCACGAGTCACCGTCACGGTCAAAACAAAACTCGCGAATCACGAATCAGTCACAAGTCACGACTCACGCCTCAGACACGATACGACTCCACTCCACGAGCCCAGAAAGTTCAAAGTCCAGTCCAGTCCACCCTCGGGCCTCGGCCTCCACTCAACTTCTCTTCTCCACTCCAGGAGTCCAGACGAAACGAAAGTGATAAAAAAGGAAAAAGTCAAAACTCAGAAGTCAGTAATCTTTTACGATGTCAATTTCAATAAATCGGTATCAGATATGATATCACTATCAGTCTATCAGTATTACATATATATATATATATATATCTATATTGTATGTATATTGTATGATATGTATCATCAATTTTGAACAGTATGTAATTTTATTGTCATACATGTACACTCAAAAATTCGAATCTGACTGTTTAGTTAAGTGAGTGGGTTACTTGACTCAAGCTCGAGTGGGAGTCAGGACTCAGGACAGGAGTCCAGCTGTCCAAGACTCAGGACGGTGACGGAACGGGAACGGGAGTCGGCATCGGCACTCGGACTTGGCAGCCTGGACCTGGACTGGACATTGGGAATCGGGATGGGAGCAGCACCAGACATCACTGAACTTCACGGACAGCCGGGGCAGGGCAGACAGGCTTGAGCTTGACTGACACCAGTCACCAGTGACAGTGAGTGACCGACAGCTTCATAGAATCACAGACCGCTCACAGTCAGGTCAGGTGAGGTCGAGGTGAGGTCAGTGACCGACCAGAGACAGAGATGCCTCATGCAGTCATGCCTTGCAGTTGCAGTTGCATTTTCCTGGGGCTGGAATTAAGGGTAAATTAGTGTGAATGTGTTGAAAAATAATTTTTTCTTATTCGCACGCGGTTAGTGCCTTTAGGGAAAAAAGACTTGTCCCGATTTCCCAACTTTTTTAGGGTCGGGCCCGGGCCCGGGTCGGGCCACGATTTTGGTCGGGATTCCCGACTTTTCGGGCCCGGGCCCGGGACTGGGTCGCCCCCTAGTTGTTTGCTTGCAATTATCTGATGAGTTAATTAGTATTTGTAGCTGTAAGTTTTTGTGTTTGTGTATTAGATATATCTAAAATAACGAATCCATTGATTGTTTGAACGGCGATTAGACCTAATTGTAGTAGCAAGCAACTCTAGCTGGTTATTGCGAGTGTTAGTTAGCCACTCAAAAAGGTTGAGAAATAGAAGGTGGCTGTGCCTGTATATTTATTGTCTGGCAGAGCTCAGATTTCCGGTTCATTGAGTACGCATTGGGATGTGCTCGAGCAAGGGGAAGCGGATAGGCTGAGTGTGGTCACGAAGTGAAAACTGGGTGTCCTGAACTGCCTGCCTGCACATGCTACACTAATATAATCCTGTTCAGATTATAGCCTATATAGGTAAAGTAAAATATAACCTGCTAGCTAGAAGTTTAGAACTAAACTGTTTGAACAAAGTAGACATCCTTTCTGCAAATTTGTGTTAAATAGTTATAAGGGTAGCCAAGTTGAAACAAAAATTGACTATGGTATGGGAGATTTTTATTTGCAAACTTGCTAGGTGTATTTCATTTTTTGTTAATAAAAGCTTTGTTAATAACTTTGTTAATAACAGTCTTATTGCTAAACATACTAAAAGCTACTAGATTGTTAAGATTTATCCCTACAATCTTCAGGCCTATGCACTTCAAAAAATCTTCACATTGCCAGTTGCTTCCCATAGACATTTTGTAGCATAAGCATCTTTCTAGTAACTCTAAAACACTTTGAGATTTGAGTTAAAATGCTTTCAGGTTTAGGCAACTCATTTTTAGCATAATGTTTATTAGAGGTCGGACAAGTAGAAAATTTTGGTTGGACATGAAATTTTATGAAATTTTCAAAGTCAGGCATGATTGTAATCATAAAAATGAATTTATATTTGAATGTGCATATATGCATTACAAGATTGTAAGTTATAAGTGTAGAAAATAAATAATAAAACAAGAACAAAAACTATTATATATTAGATAATAGATATTCAGTAACATTGTCAAGTCAACAAATATAAAATTTATTATTGCTTTACACATTTGCGTTCATATTTTTATTTTAGTAAATCAAAATTCATAACCTCATGAATGGGTTTCAAGGTAGGCCTAATCATAATCATGAAAAATGGTCATGAATTCACAAAATTGTGATCACAATTATGATCACATCCAACCTCTAATGTTTATTATCCATTATAAAATTATAAGTGATTAGAGTTACAAAAAAGAAATAGTATTTAAAAATAAATTTGAAGATAAAAGAAGGTTAAAATATTAGTTTTATTTCTTTATCATTTTAAGTTTTATATTCTCTATAGGTAGACTCATAAGATCATCTATCTATAAAGACAAAATGTATAAAATTTTAGAAGACAATGGGATATAGTATATGTTTTATACATGCGCAACCCCCCTTGATTTACACTGGCCATGCAACTTACTTTTTAACCAAAAATATGACTTAACTATAAAAGAAACCTAAAAGCAAAAATTATTATAATTTTTGGATAAATGGCAAGAGTAACTTTAATTGTCTTATATGTGTATAAGGAGTAAATAACTTGTCATCTAATTAGTACTACATCTTTTTTTTTGGGTGGGCATTTTTGTGACTTACCTTGGCTAGTCCCCTTGCCAACTGGCTAGATCAGCCATGTCAACCAGGTGTTGCGCATGTATAACATGGTTTTTTGGTAAGTTTACTATATTTAACAATACTATATCAAAAAAGTATTGTTAAACATTTTGTATTAGGCCTAAGTCATTATTGTTATCAATATATTCAATTACTCTGTGCCCTATTATTAGTTTGTCCTACCATTTCCCTGTGTCTTACCATTTGTCTTTAGTCTGTTTGTCCTACTATTGTGTTGTATCCCACTTCATAGTCTATTGATCTTGCTATTGCCTTGTATTCTATGCTCATACTCCATTTGTCCTACTATGCATTACCCTATGTCCTACCATCATAGACTGGTTATCCTACTATTTCCTTATGTCATACTATCAATCTGTTTTATGAATATAAAAAAGTTATTTTAAATCCTTGCATAGAACATAAGTTTAAAGTATATTTTATATATTAGTGTATCATTGATTCATATTTAAAGGTTCAATACTAATTTGAGATGATTTTTTGAAAAGACAATTTATTTGTAAATAGTTTCGATTCTACTAAAATATATAGAAGGCTTTCATAAGTCACTTCAAATGCATAATACATGCTGTTAATCAGTTTGAGCTTAATTCTGATGTTTTAGTTTCAAATAATTTTCTGCCTACTAATCCTACACGCGTGTAACTAAAAGGCTTTGTTAACGAAAGAGCTTTGTCTGCTCTGCTTTGCTAGTTTTTTGGCATTGCGTCACGCCAGCTCCTTTATCATAGTGCGATTCGAAACTCCAAGCTCGTTGACCCCGGGGCATTGCGGCAAGCCTGCCTCACTGTTGAAAGCCAAGCCTGGCGGGCTCGCGTCACTCGGTCCAGGAATGTCTGTCCAGGCCGCTTCATTCTGCCTGTCAAATTGTTTTTTAGGTTTTTTCTCTTCTTTAGCTCTTGCTGCTTTTTGTGGTTCGCTTATCTGAGAGCCAGTGGCAGCAGCAGCAAGGGGGGACCTTTGATCTCCGTCCGCCTCAACCCCGGCCGATTCCTGATGACACCAATCACTGACCAGCGGCTCGCCATTGAACAGAGCTTAAATATAAAGCGATAAACTCGCCAGCGAAGCGTTCTGTGACCAATTTCCTTTCTGAGACTGTCGCACTGAGAATGTCGGACTCGGAGAGCAGCAAGCAGAGGAAGGGGGTGACTTTCACGGACGAGCCGCAGTCTCTGCAACAGCAGCAGCAGCAGCAGCAACAGCAGCAACAGCAGCAGAATGGCGGAGTTGAAGCAGCTGTGCCCAACGCCAAAGCGTCCACAACCAACGGTAACAGCAGCAGCGGCAGCGGCGGCGGCCACTTCCCCCTGTACAAGCAGGCCTCCGAGCCCAGCATCGGCCGGTGAGGCTTGACTGTTTTTCATTTCTTGCCAACCGGCACTCCTTCAATGTTGCCGTTTCGTAATTCAAAAGGGGGGGCCAACTCAAGCTAGAAATCCTGTGAGCACAGGAAGGGGATCAAGATGGGATGCCTCGTCGTGTTAAGTCAGGCTGCTATCCTGATAGAGATTAGCAGTCTTGTATGCGATTGATTACACCTGCTCCAATTGGGCCAAATGTGCAACCGACAGCTCAGCCGCAGCTACTGATCTGAAGGCTGCGTGCGGCTGTTCAGTCCAAGGACTGGGGGTCGCCACACACCCTCAATTACCCCAGCTAATGCTGGCAACCATTTTACAGCCGGGTGAACTGAAGCAATGCAGAGCTAAGTGCCTTGCCCAAGGACACAAATTGTTCCATTGGGATCGGGAATCGAACCCCCGACCTTCAAGTCGTGAGTCCGACGCTCTAACCACTATAGGCTTCAATTGGTCTTTATCACGTGATCATCTATTGTGACTTCTGTGATGACCTTTCGCAGCTTTTCCTCTGCTGTTCTCTCGGCTAGTAAATTGATTTAATAGTCAAACTCAAATTTTCGTGTTGCCATTGCACTTTTTTCGCACCTGGCTTGCACTTGTACTTGTTTTAATGAAGTTTATTTTTGAAATACTGCCGAGAGGCGTGTGTTCAGGTGCGCATCGGCCCACCTGGCACCTGATTGCACCGAAATCAGCGGCTGCGGGGGGGGTTGTCTTATCTCTCTGTTAGATTGGTAGCCACTGGCTTGCATCGGCTAAATGGAGAGGTGAAGAGGCAGAGGTGGGCTGTAGAAGAGACAGGGATCGGCTGTAGGAGATACAGGGATCGGCTGTAGGAGAGGCGAGGATCGGCTGTAGGAGAGGCAGGGATCGGCTGTAGGAGAGGCAGGGATCGGCTGTAGGAGAGGCGGGGATCGGCTGTAGGAGAGGCAGGGATCGGCTGTAGGAGAGGCAGGGATCGGCTGTAGGAGAGACGAGGATTGGCTGTAGGAGAGGCAGGGATCGGCTGTAGGAGAGGCAGGGATCGGCTGTAGGAGAGGCAGGGATCGGCTGTAGGAGAGGCGAGGACAGACAGACAAAGGCGGGGACAGACAGACAAAGGCGGGGACAGACAGACAAAGGCGGGGACAGACAGGCAGAGACGGGGACAGACTGGCAAAGGCGGGGACAGACTGGCAAAGGCGGGGACAGACTGGCAAAGGCGGGGACAGACTGGCAAAGGCGGGGACAGACTGGCAAAGGCAGGGACAGACTGGCAAAGGCAGGGACAGACTGGCAAAGGCGGGGACAGACTGGCAAAGGCGGGAACAGACTGGCAAAGGCGGGGACAGACAGACAGAGGCGGGGCCAGCTGGCTCAGACGGTGAACACAATGAGACGCAGGCAGCTGCAGAGAGCAGTGTGGGTTGCGAAATGCGACCGCTGGCCCAACTGATCCAATTTCGGCAATTTTCCCACCTCCAGGCGCGGCTCGCGCAACCAGGCCAGCCAAAGCTCGTCCGCCTCCAGCCTGGTCGTGGCCTCCCCGGCCGAGTTCGTGCTCCGCAACGGCGGCAGTCACGTGATCGAGCGGGTGCTGATCGCCAACAACGGCATCGCCGCCGTGAAGTGCATGCGCTCCATCCGGCGCTGGTGCTACGAAGTGTTTCGCAACGAGCGCGCCATCAAGTTTGTCTGCATGGTGACGCCCGAGGACTTGCAGGCCAACGCCGAGTACGTCCGGCTGGCCGACAGCTACGTGCCCGTCACCGGCGGCTCCAACAACAACAACTACGCCAACGTGGAGCTCATTGTGGACATCGCCAGGCGGAACAATGTCCAGGCGGTTTGGGCCGGCTGGGGCCACGCCTCCGAGAATCCCAAGCTGCCGGATTTGCTGCGCAAGCACGAAATCATCTTTCTGGGCCCGCCGGCCGAGGCGATGTGGGCTCTGGGCGACAAGATCGCCTCCAGCATCGTGGCCCAGAGCGCCGGCGTCCCCTGCCTGCCTTGGAGCGGCTCGGACCTGCGCCTGGACGACGAGTCGATGGCCGCCAGCCTCGACCCCGATAGTTCCGGCCGGCGGCCTCCCCTGACTGTGCCGCAGGATCTCTACAGGCTGGCCTGCGTTGAAACCGCCGACGAGGCCCTGGCCGCCGCACAGAAAGTCGGCTTCCCGCTAATGATCAAAGCTAGCGAGGGCGGCGGCGGCAAGGGCATCAGGAAGGCCGAGACTGCGGCCGATGTGCCCAACCTGTTCTTGCAGGTCAGTCTGGCATTGAACATGTCCTCGACTCCCTTAGTGACTGACATACACTTTTTTACATCCGCAACGGATGCTAAAATCGTTACTGGCATTCCTTATCTTACAGCCCTAATAAAGTGTCTGACAGCCCTGATACAGTGTCTTACAGCTCTGATAGTGTCTTACAGTCGCGATACAGTGTCTGACAGCCCTGATTCAGTGTCTTACAGCCCTAATACAGTGTCTAACAGCCCTGATACAGTGTCTTACAGTCGCGATACAGTGTCTGACACCCCTAATACAGTGTCTGACAGCTCTGATACAGTGTCTGACACCCCTAATACAGTGTCTGACAGCACTGATAGTGTCTGATAGCCCTGATAATGTCTTATAGCCCTGATACAGTGTCTTACAGCCCAGATACAGTGTCTGACAGCCCTGATACAGTGTCTGACAGCTGCCCTGATACAGTGTCTGACAGCCCTGATACAGTGTCTGACAGTCCTGATACAGTGTCTGACAGCCCTGATACAGTGTCTGACAGCTCTGATACAGTGTCTGACACCCCTAATACAGTGTCTGACAGCCCTGATAGTGTCTGATAGCCCTGATAATGTCTTATAGCCCTGATACAGTGTCTTACAGCCCAGATACAGTGTCTGACAGCCCTGATACAGTGTCTGACAGCTGCCCTGATACAGTGTCTGACAGCCCTGATACAGTGTCTGACAGCCCTGATACAGTGTCTGACAGCCCTGATTCAGTGTCTTACAGCCCTAATACAGTGTCTAACAGCCCTGATACAGTGTCTTACAGTCGCGATACAGTGTCTGACACCCCTAATACAGTGTCTGACAGCTCTGATACAGTGCCTGACACCCCTAATACAGTGTCTGACAGCACTGATAGTGTCTGATAGCCCTGATAATGTCTTATAGCCCTGATACAGTGTCTTACAGCCCAGATACAGTGTCTGACAGCCCTGATACATCCCTGGCATCTCTAGTGTCTCGCATCTAATTTAGTGTCGGACATTCCTAACGCCTGACGCCGCCAGGTGCAAGCGGAGGTCCCCGGCAGCCCGATATTCGTGATGGCCTTCGCGCCCAACGCCCGTCACCTGGAGGTGCAGCTGCTGGCTGACAACTGTGGCCAGGCCATCTCGCTGTTCGGCCGCGACTGCAGCATCCAGCGGCGGCATCAGAAAATCATCGAGGAGGCGCCGATCACCGTGGCGCCGCCGGAGCTGCTGGCGGACATGGAGCGGGCGGCCGTCAGGCTGGCCGGGCTGGTTGGCTACGTCAGCACGGGCACGGTGGAGTACCTGTACAACCCGGAGACCAACTCCTACTGCTTCCTGGAGCTTAATCCTCGGCTACAGGTTGAGCATCCGTGCACTGAGATGGTCACCAATGTTAACCTGCCCGCCTGCCAGCTGCAGGTGAGAATTTCCTGTTTTTAAGAAATATTTTCATCATGGCAGGGCGAAATCGCATCATTGATATTTGGGCGGATATAAAGGCCAGTTTTGGGCGCCCCAGTTAGTTAGCGTTATATAATAGTTTTCCCTGAGCTATTGCTGTTGCTGGCAGGGCAGTATTGTAGCACATGGAGGTGGCGCGGTCAAAGCTCCGTTCTCTCAGACCACCCCCCCCCCACTGGGCCGAGGCCGTACCCAAGTTTGCGTGTACCAGCCTAGCCTAGCCTAGTTGCTGGTCTGCCGCCTGTACGCGCGTGTTCTAAAAATAGATTCAGCCCCATTCCCCCCAGTTTAGTGTCTGTCAGCCCCCCCCCACCCGTACGGCGGATCGGAGCGAACGGCACTGGAGTGGCGTGATTATACTGTAACGCGTAGGGTCAGGCGGCAGGCCCCGAGAACTGCCAGGGTGCATTTGTATGGTACTTGTTTGTATTCAATGGCCAAAGCTCAGTTAGCTGCAAAACAAAAACTGTCAATTAATCAGCGGCAAAGTTGCTCGCAACTGACTGACCGCCAGAAGTAGACTGGCGGGACAATTCTTGAAAACTTTTGAAGAGTAATAATAACATTTTCCAAAAATGCATTACCGAGCGGAGGAAAATTTTTAACATAGAGTTTTATGTCAAAAATACCATTTTCACCAAGGGGGGACAGCCGACCTCTTTGACCTCCCTTGGATGGATGGATCCTCCATTCTAAAGTTAAGCAATGCATGCATGTAATCGCCAGTGTCAACATCAATGCCCTCTGCCCCTGTTCCGCGGTCCTTGTTTTCCTAACAAACGGCACTGGCATTTGGGATAGAAATGTTGGGGAGTTTTCTTATATGCAAATAAGTCTTCCAGCTCCAACATTTTTTGGATCCTTCGATCGATTTTTTCCGCCTAAGCTGCTGCGTCCGTCAGGAATTGGTTTTATTTTCTGCGAAATCCGACACCGCCTTCAGATCGGCATGGGGCTGCCGCTGCACCGCATCAAGGAGATCCGGGTGTTGTACAGGCAGGACCCGCTGGGCTCCAGCGAGATCGACTTCGAGTCGCCGGACACGCAGCCGGAGCCTAGCGGTCACGTGATCGCCGCCCGCATCACCTCGGAGAATCCGGACGAGGGCTTCAAGCCGAGCACCGGGGCGGTGCAGGATCTGATCTTCCGCGGCTCCAAGAACGTCTGGGGCTACTTCAGCGTGGTCAGCACCGGCGGCCTGCACGAGTTCGCCGACTCGCAGTTCGGCCACTGCTTCTCCTTCGGCGACCACCGGGAGGCCGCCCGGGAGAACCTCATCATCGCACTCAAGGAGCTGTCAATCCGCAGCGACTTCCGCACCACTGTGGAGTACCTCATCCGCCTGCTGGAGGACGAGAGCTTCGCGGAGAACCGCATCAACACGGGCTGGCTGGACCGCCTCATTGCCGAGCGGGTCCGCACTGAGAAGCCCAACGCCTTCCTCGCAGTGATTTCTGCCAGCCTTCACCTGGCCTATCAGGAGCTGCGCACCGTGCTGCATCAGGTCGTGTCCGAGCTGGACCGTGGCCAGTCCTGCAATATGGGCCACTTGAAGAACTCCGTGACATTGGAACTCGTTCACCAGGTGTGCTAGGGGCTCTGCTCTGTCTCTGTGTGTCTGTCTGTCTGTCTGTCTGCCTGTCTGTCTGCCTGCCTGTCTGTCTGTCTGTCTGTCTGCCTGCCTGTCTGTCTGTCTGTCTGTCTGTCTGTCTGTCTGCCTGTCTGTCTGTCTGTCTGCCTATCTGTCTGTCTGTCTGTCTGTCTGTCTGTCTGTCTGTCTGTCTGTCTGTCTGTCTCTCTATCTGTCTGTCTGCCTGCCTGTCTGTCTGTCTGTCTGTCTGTCTGCCTGTCTGTCTGTCTGTCTGTCTGTCTGTCTGTCTGTCTGTCTGTCTGCCTGTCTGTCTGTCTGTCTGTCTGCCTATCTGTCTGTCTGTCTGTCTGTCTGTCTGTCTGTCTGTCTCTCTATCTGTCTGTCTGCCTGCCTGTCTGTCTGTCTGTCTGTCTGTCTGTCTGTCTGTCTGTCTGTACTGTGACCCCACTCCCCGCCTCTCCTTCCGCAGAACGTGAAGTACCGCCTGGAGGTGGTGCAGTCGGGCGAGAGCTCCTACTTCCTTCTGCTCAACGGCTCTTGTCTGGAGGCGGAGGCTCACCGCCTTGGCGACGGTGGCCTGCTGCTGTCGCTGAACGGGTCCTCCTACAGCACGTACTCCTGCATCGAGGCCACCGGCTACCGGGTGATCATCGACAACCAGACCTGCACGCTGGAGAAGGAGCACGACCCCACCGTGCTCATGAGCCCGTCGCCGGGCAAGCTGCTGCGCTTCACAGTGCCAGACTGTGGTCACGTGACTCAGGGCAGCGTCTACGCCGAGATCGAAGTGAGCGCGCTTGGGTTGCAGACGTGGGATCAGGGCGGGCCCAAGTAATGCCATTCTAGGCCGCTCAGTGTGTATGGGCCAGGACTATCTTGATGCTTTAGGCCTCAGGCTGATCCTGCACTGATTGGAATGGCAGCACTGCTAATTCCATCATTGCCTGCCTTCGAAGCTTTTGTTTGTGAAGTCCTTGGGTGAGGGAGGCAGAGAGAGACTGATCGGTCCCGCCTAGATACCAATTCGCGGAATCTTGCCTTCAAATTCTTCAATTCCTCTTCTTTCATCTCTTCTCTCCCCTCCCAAGTTCCTTCACGCTTTTGCTTATATGGTAAAGTCAATATGGATTTTGCCTGGCGCAGCCGAAGCCTATGCATAAAAACGTTTAATGGCACCAAAAGTCTGTCTCTGTCTTTTAGACAGGCTCGAGTGCATAGCCATGCCTTTTTATAGTCTCTTCTGGAGTTCTGGGAATATTCATTGTAATTAAAGATTATGAGCTAATGCCATTCAGACACACTCAGGCTTGTCTTTGGCTTGCATGGCCAGTTTGAGAATTAAGAAGACTGGCGGTGCATCACAACAGACCGCTGCTAGACTGGGTGGGGGTAGCAGATCCCCATGAAACTGGTAGCAATGGGTTACCGATCACTAAGAGACCGAAGCAGTGGTGGCAGATCACTAAGGGGCCGGAAGCAGTGGTGGCAGATCACTAAGGGGCCGGAAGCAGTGGTGGCAGATCACTAAGGGGCCGGAAGCAGTGTTGGCAGATCACTAAGAGACCGGAAGCGGTGGTGGCAGATCACAAAGGGACCGGAAGCAGTGGTGGCAGATCACTAAGAAACTGATTTCAGTTCTCAGTATCACTGATTACTTCCAACATGCTCAGTCGCAGCCAGTCATCCCAGCCAGCTTCCACAATCCCCACCCCGCCAGGTGATGAAGATGGTGATGGAGCTGCGCGCCTCCGAGTCCGGCTGCGTCCGACACCAGAAGCGGCCGGGCGCGCAGGTGGCCGCCGGTGAGCAGCTGGCCAGCCTGGAGCTGGATGACCCGTCGCGGGTGCGGCAGGCGGAGCTGTACACCGGGGGATTCCCGGCCAGCCTGGCCGGCACGCAGCCGCACACCGGCCTGCGGCTCAACCAGATTGTGGAGCGAATTGTGCAGCAGCTCAAGTCCGCTCTGCAGGGCTACGTCATTCCCGAGCCGAACTTTAGCGAGTGGATGGTGCAGCAGGTAACCACTTAATACCCGATAGAGCCGCTTAATACCCGATAGAGCCGCTTAATACCCGATATAACCACTTAATACCCGATAGAGCCGCTTAATACCCGATAGAGCCGCTTAATACCCGATATAACCGCTTAATACCCGATATAACCGCTTAATACCCGATAGAGCCGCTTACTGGGCGATAGAGCCCTATAGATCCGATTGATTTGCTTTAGTGCCTTTCCATTTTGCTGCATAAAAAATGTGCTAAGAAACTTTTTCTATTCTAATATCTTGTCCTTAATACTACTCACTATGCTTGTTTAGTAGTGCATTAAGAAAATAGCAATGATAAACTGGAACGCACTCAGGTGGAGACGCTGCTGGTATCGCTGAAGGACCCGGCGCTGCCGCTAGTCGAGCTCAAGGAGATGATGTCGCAGGTGTCCGGCCGCATCCCCACCCTGCTGGAGCAGCGAATTCGAGAGCAGATGGCCAAATACGCCAGCAACATCACCAGCGTGCTCTCCAGATTCCCGGCCGCAGAGATTGAGCACATCATTGACGCATTCGGCGGCTGCATGCCTGGGGACAAGCAGGCCTTCTACCTGAACATCCAGCCAATCAGCGGCCTGCTCAAGCACTACCGGCGCGGCTCCCGGGGCAACCTGGCAAACACGCTGATGGAGCTGCTGGACGCTTACTACGAGATCGAGCGCCACTTCCAAAGCGGCCACATCGACAAGTGCATCGCCGAGCTGCTGGAGCAGTTCAAGAAGAGCCGCGCCACCGTGGCCAACTACGTGTTCTCGCACAGCCGGGTGGCCTTCAAGAACCGCCTGGTCGTCTGTCTGCTGGAGAAATTCGTGCAGTCCGACAAGACCCTGCTGGACGATCTCAGGGAGGCGCTGATCCGCCTGACCACCCTGCGCCGCGCCGACAACGCCAGCGTGGTGCTCAAAGCCCGCCAGCTGCTCATCTACTCGCAGACGCCCGCCTACGAGCTGCGGCACAATCAGGTGGAGAGCTTCTTCCTGTCCTACATCTCCTCCGGCAACTCCAGCTACCTGGAGCAGCTCATCCAGGCCGAGACTTCGATATTCGACCTCATCCCGGACTTCTTCTTTCATCACGACCCGCTGGTCCGCATCGCCGCCTGCGAGGTGTACATCCGGCGGGCCTACATTGCCTACGACCTGACCTGCGTGCAGCACTCCGTGCTGAGGTCCTGCAACAAGTTCGTGCTGGACTTTCGCTTCCTGCTGCCCTCGTCGCATCCCAATAGGTGAGCCTATGCTACTGGAGCAGTCTGGAAGCAAGCTATTATTTACATGCTTTGCTACTTATACTGGGCAGTAGTAGTGCTTAAGGAGTAATAAACAAAGTGGATAAAAATCTATTATTTTTCAGATTGAGTTGCCTGTCCGCTCAAGTGTACGTAAAATTGTTCTGTTGGTAACTCTTATTCATAGGAGTATTTGAGGTTTCCGTTTGGAAATAATAAGCGGCTGCTGCTCAACCCACTATGTAGTTCATGCCGCAGTAATGTGTTATTCGGTAATCTTTTCATCTGGCTAACAGTTTGCTTCTAAAGGCAGGCCAAAGAACTTGTTATTCCATTCTTGTCACACTACTTATTAATTAAATAGTTCTGCGTATTTAAGCTTGCATCCGATACGAGCTTAAAATACGAGCTTATTTAACTTATAACAGGTTTTGATAGAAGAGGGATCTGAGATAGTAGGGCGGCGAGGGAAATGAGAGGAGCAGAGGATGAGAGATAAGATTATTAATAAAGGGCGAGACGGTCGCGAGGGAAGGGTGAGACGGACACGTGAGGGAATGGTGAGACGGACACGCGAGGGAAGGGTGAGACGGACACGTGAGGAAATGGTGAGACTGACACGTGAGGGAATGGTGAGACGGACACGCGAGGGAAGGGTGAGACGGACACGTGAGGAAATGGTGAGACTGACACGTGAGGGAAGGGTGAGACGGACACGTGAGGGAATGGTGAGACGGACACGTGAGGGAATGGTGAGACGGACACGTGAGGAAATGGTGAGACTGACACGTGAGGGAATGGTGAGACGGACACGTGAGGAAATGGTGAGACTGACACGTGAGGGAATGGTGAGACGGACACGTGAGGAAATGGTGAGACTGACACGTGAGGGAATGGTGAGACGGACACGCGAGGGAAGGGTGAGACGGACACGTGAGGAAATGGTGAGACTGACACGTGAGGGAAGGGTGAGACGGACACGTGAGGGAATGGTGAGACGGACACGTGAGGGAAGAGTGAGACGGACACGTGAGGGAAGGGTGAGACGGACACGTGAGGGAAGGGTGAGACGGACACGCGAGGGAAGGGTGAGACGCAGGAGAGGGTGAGACAGAAGGTAAATGGGGATAAAGGAGTGACCGGAATGCTGTCTAAATCTATAACTCGACTAATGCCTTTGAACTTTAATACTTGTTGCTAAAATGCTAGGGAGCTACTGTAAGTAGAGCAATCAGCACACAAATCTTTCCCGCCACTCCCGCCAGGCACAAGACGCCAACCAAGCGGTTCTCCATCGCTTCCATCGAGCAGCCCGTCAACGACAGCTACGAGTCGCTCACCGACTCTCAGGAGGTGCCGAATGGCGCCGAGTCCGCCTTCGCCCAGGCCGGAACTGTAGCGGCCACCGGCCACCGGCGCTCGCCGTCCACGGGCTCCCGGCACCAGGCCGACGGCGGCCACATGAAACGAATCGGCTCGGCCACCAGCCTGCAGGCCTACTCAACCACCAGCTCCTACGGGGAGAACCTGGCCCTGCTGGATGTGTGTCTGTTCCCGCCGCCCTGCCAGCGGATGGGCGCGATGACCGCCTTCGCCTCGCTGCAGGAGTTCGAGGGCAGCTTTGACGAAGTGCTGGACAGGTTCAGGATCAGCCCGCCGCAGAGTCCGTATCCGGGAGCGCAGGAGAGCGCCCCCATTGCTTTCCAGGGCCCGCCATACGAGACTGTGAGTGCAGCTTGCCAGGGGAATTATCCGGGACAGGTTAACTCTGCTGGATGGGGAATTATCCGGGACAGGTTAACTCTGCTGGATGGGGAATTATCCGGGACAGGTTAACTCTGCTGGATGGGGAATTATCCGGGACAGGGAATTTTCTGCTAGGTGGGGAATTATCAGGGACAGGGAATTCTCTGCTGGATGGGGAATTGCGAGCGTATCAGGGACAGGGAATTTTGCTAGGTGGGGAATTATCAGGGACAGGGAATTTTCTGCTGGGTGGGGAATTATCAGGGACAGAGAATTCTCTGCTGGATGGGGAATTGCGAGCGTATCAGGGACAGGAAATTTTGCTAGGTGGGGAATTGTCAGGGACAGGGAATTCTCTGCTGGATGGGAAATTATCAGGGACAGGGAATTCTCTGCTGGGTGGGGAATTATCCGGGACAGAGAATTATCGGCTGGGTGTGGAATTATCCGGGACAGGGAATTCTCTGCTGGGTGGGGAATTATCAGGGACAGGGAATTCTCTGCTGGATGGGGAATTGCGAGCGTATCAGGGACAGGGAATTTTGCTAGGTGGGGAATTATCCGGGACAGGGAATTATCGGCTGGGTGTGGAATTATCCGGGACAGGGAATTCTCTGCTGGGTGGGGAATTATCAGGGACAGAGAATTCTCTGCTGGGTGGGGAATTATCCGGGACAGAGAATTATCGGCTGGGTGTGGAATTATCCGGGACAGGGAATTCTCTGCTGGGTGGGGAATTATCAGGGATAGGGAATTCTCTGCTGGATGGGGAATTATCCGGAACAAGGAATTCTCTGTTAACTCTATGGAGATGGAGAATTCTCTAGTTTGACGGGATTATCCAATTACAAAGGTAATTCTCTATTGTGTGGAGATGCTTGTATCTGTTTAAGGAAAAATGATTTAATTTTCCGAGGAAAAATGCCTCACTTTTTACTTATTACTTCTCGTAGCAGTAGTGTAACGCGCATGCACCCGATGCTGTCACTCATCACCCTGCGCAGGACAACCCGCTGGAGGAGCCGATCCACATCATCAACATGGCTATCCGGCTGTCGCAGTCGGACTTTGAAGGCATGTCCGGCCACAGCCTGGACAACCACCTGAGCGCCAAGCTGAAGCGCGCCATCTCGTCCAGGTCGGATTTGATGAAGGAGCGGGGAATTCGACGGGTCACCTTCATCTGCGTGCTGCACGTGAGTTTCCTGGAATGGGAGTTGGCGGCACTACTATATTCTACTGTATATTCTTCCCTACTGTGGTTATATTCTACCACTGAGGTTATATTCTGCCTTACCGTGGTTACATTCTACCCAATGTGGTTGTATTCTACCCTACTGAGGTTATATTCTACCCTACTGAGGTTATATTCTACCCTACTGAGGTTATATTCTACCCTACTGTAGCTATATTCTACCCTATATTAGTTATATTCTACTCAGATGTGGTTATATTCTACTTTGCTATGGGTATATTCTGCCCTACAAATGCACAATACTGATTCCCCAAACCCGGCCGCAGCGCGACTACCCCAAGTACTTTACATTCCGGTGCCGCGACGGCTACGCGGAGGACGTGGTGTACCGGCACCTCGAGCCGGCCCTGGCCTTCCAGCTGGAGATCAACAGGCTGCGCAACTTCGAGCTGGAGACGCTGGACGTGCCGAACCACCGGATGCACCTGTACCTGGCCAAGGCCCAGCAGGTGGCCAGCGCCTTCCCCGTCACCGACTATCGGTTCTTCGCCCGCTGCATCATCCGGCACGCCGACCTGGTGACCAAGGAGGCCTCGTTCGACTATTTGAAGCACGAGGCCGAGAGAGTCATTTTGGAGGCCTTGGACTCCATCGAGCTGGCCTTCGGCACGAATCCGGACGCCCAGCGCACCGACTGCAACCACATCTTCATCAACTTCGTGCCGACCCTCACCCTGACGGACATGAAGCAGCTGGAGGACACGGTGCTGCGCATGGTGTACCGCTACGGCGACAGGTTCTGGAAGATGCGCATCCTGCAGGCCGAGATCAAGTTGTGCGTCAGGGAGTCGCCGACCGGCCGCGGCAGCCCCATCCGCATCGTGCTGTCCAACGAGTCCGGCGTCAGCCTGGCCTACCACGTCTACAATGAGGTGACGGACTCCAAGACCGGCCAGACGATTTTCTCCGCTCACGAGTCGGCCAGCTCGCCGGGCCCCCTGCAGAACATGTCGCTCAACACGCCCTACCAGACCAAGGACCATATGCAGGTGAAGCGGTCCCTGGCTAACAACTTCGGCACTACCTATGTGTACGACTTTCCGGATCTGTTTATGCAGGTGAGCAAGTCGCAGTCTATGATGTAATACTCCTATTCTGATTCTGAGCATGTGTGTGCACTAGTCTGCATCTCTTACCCATCCCTTCCGCAGGCGCTGCAAACCGCCTGGACGTCGGCGGGCCTGTCGCCGCCGCAGGAGCTGCTGCAGTGCCGCGAGCTGGTGCTCAGCACCGACAGCCAGCTGGTCGAGCAGAACCGGCCGCGCGGCTCCAACGACATCGGCATGGTCGCCTGGGAGATGCGCGCCAAGACGCCGCAGTATCCGGACGGCCGCCGCTTCATCGTCATCGCCAACGACATCACCCATCTGGTGGGCAGCTTCGGCGTCAAGGAGGACCAGCTTTACCACCGGGCGTCTGAGCGGGCGCGCCGGCTGCGTGTGCCCCGGATTTACCTGGCCGCCAACAGCGGCGCTCGCATCGGCCTGTCCGAGGAGGTCCGGCGCAGCTTCCGAGTGGCTTGGGAGGATCCCGCCGATCCGCACTCCGGAGTCAAGTAAGATTTCGGTTTCTGTGCCGCGTAGCAACCGCCCTCTACCTGCCATAGCAGCCACCTCGCCAGGTACCTACCTGTACCAGATAACTGAAGTTCACACGACAACCCCTCACTTTACAGGCAGATCACATAGCAACCACTCCCACCCTGCAGGTACCCGAATGTCACATAGCAACCACTCCCACCCTGCAGGTACCCGAATGTCACATAGCAACCACTCCCACCCTGCAGGTACCCGAATGTCACATAGCAACCACTCCCACCCTGCAGGTACCCGAATGTCACATAGCAACCACTCCCACCCTGCAGGTACCTGAATGTCACATAGCAACCACTCCCACCCTGCAGGTACCCGAATGTCACATAGCAACCACTCCCACCCTGCAGGTACCCAAATGTCACATAGCAACCACTCCCACCCTGCAGGTACCCGAATGTCACATAGCAACCACTCCCACCCTGCAGGTACCCGAATGTCACATAGCAACCACTCCCACCCTGCAGGTACCCGAATGTCACATAGCAACCACTCCCACCCTGCAGGTACCTGTACCTCACTCCGGAGGACTACAAGCGCCTGTCGCCCTACGTCGCTTGCCAGTTGGTCGAAGAGGCCAGCGAGAGTCGCTACCGACTCTCCGACATCTACGGCAAAGAGACCGGCTTGGGCGTTGAGAACCTGCGCGGCAGCGGTCTCATCGCCGGCGAGACGTCGCGCGCCTACAACGAAGTGGTGACCATGTCGCTGGTCACCTGCCGCTCCATTGGCATCGGCGCCTACGTTGTCCGTCTGGGCCACCGGGTCGTTCAGCGGGAGAATTCCCACATCATTCTCACTGGAGCGCAGGCGCTCAACAAACTGCTCGGTCGGGAGGTGCGTCTATCGGGCTCTCTGAATTGTTTGCAGAACTCAAGCGCTGGGGTCACTGTCACTTGATTGGGTTCACTGGAGTCCTAGGGGACTGAAGTGGAGAAGGGTCCCATGAGAACAGCGGTTGAATATGGGCTAGATGGTTCTAAGCTGGGTCATTGCGTCAGTGTCACTGAAGTACTGGGAGTCACTGAAAGATTCGGGGTCACTGAGAGATTCAGGGTCACTGAAATATTTGGGGTCACTGTAAGATTTGGGGTCACTGAGAGATTCGGGGTCACTGAAATATTTGAGGTCACTGTAAGATTTGGGGTCACTGAGAGATTCGGGATCACTGAAATATTTGGGGTCACTGAAATATTTGGGTTCACTGAAATATTTGGGGTCACTGTAAGATTTGGGGTCACTGAGAGATTCGGGGTCACTGAAATATTTGAGGTCACTGTAAGATTTGGGGTCACTGTAAGATTCGGAGTCACTGAAGTATTTGGGGTCACTGAAATATTTGGGGTCACTGAAAGATTCGGGGTCACTGAAAGATTTGGGGTCACTGAATAGTTCGTATTCCACTGAGCAGCTGAGCGCCACGAAATCCAGATCACTTATTTTTTCAAATTTCACCTAAATAGTCAAATTTATCATGTAGAATTGCATAATGACATTGCAAAACCCGATTTCGCAGGTGTACACCTCGTCCGACCAGCTGGGCGGCCCCCAGATTATGGGCACCAACGGCGTCAGTCACCAGGTGGTCTCCAGCGACCTGGACGGAGTTCGCACCCTGCTCAAGTGGCTCTCCTACATCCCGGCCACCAAGGACTCACCGCTGCCTGTCTACCTGGCCAGCCCGCCCGACCCCATCGAGCGGCCGGTGGGATTCGATCCCTCCCCGACGCCCTACGATCCCCGCCTGATGCTGCGCGCCTTCTTTGACGCCGGCTCGTTCAACGAGATCCTTGAGCACTGGGGCGCCACCGTGGTCTGCGGCCGCGCCCGCCTCGGCGGCATCCCCTGCGGCGCTGTGGCCGTGGAGACTCGCACAGTGGAGGTGCAAATGCCGGCTGACCCGGCCAATCCCGAGTCGGACGCTCGCACCACCTCGCAGGCCGGCCAGGTCTGGTTCCCGGACAGCGCGTTTAAAACCGCCGCTGCTATTCGCGACTTCGGCCGCGAGGGCCTCCCGCTGATGGTGTTCGCCAACTGGAGGGGCTTCTCCGGCGGCATGAAGGACATGCACGACCAGGTAATTGGCTGCTGGCCTGTGCGCTGCTTTGTGTGACTTGCACAAGCTATGCGCGTGTGTCAGTAGCTGATATGAGTATGTGTCAGTAGCTGATATGAGTATGTGTCAGTAGCTGATATGAGTATGTGTCAGTAGCTGATATGAGTATGTGTCAGTAGCTGATATGAGTATGTGTCAGTAGCTGATATGAGTATGTGTCAGTAGCTGATATGAGTATGTGTCAGTAGCTGATATGAGTATGTGTCAGTAGCTGATATGAGTATGTGTCAGTAGCTGATATGAGTATGTGTCAGTAGCTGATATGAGTATGTGTCAGTAGCTGATATGAGTATGTGTCAGTAGCTGCTCTTTTTAGGTCCTGTAGCTGATGGCGGTGCCTTTTTCGATAGTTTGCTTTGAGAAATATCGGACAAAACAGATTTTTTGCATAAAATATTTTTTCTGCTATTCACTCTTATTAACGCCAGCTCCCATTGCCGATTCCGCGCAGATCCTGAAGTTCGGCGCCATGATAGTGGACGCCCTGTGCAAGTACCCCAGCCCCGTGATGGTCTACATACCGCCGCAGGCTGAGCTGCGCGGTGGCGCCTGGGTTGTCATCGACCCGTCAATCAACCCGGACATGATGGAGATGTACGCTGACGCCGACTGCCGCGGCGGGGTGCTGGAGCCCGAGGGCACCATCGAGATTCGCTACAGGGAGCGGGAGCTGGTCAAGACCATTCAACGGCTGGACGACCGCTGCGCCGCCCTGCTCAAAGCCGTGTCAACTGGCGGCGACGCCGAGGCGGCCAGGTCGGCTGAGCGGGCCCTGCTGGCCAGGCAGAAAGAGCTGCTGCCGGCCTACACGCAGGTGGCGCTGCGCTTCGCCGACCTGCACGACACGCCTGGCCGGATGCTGGAGAAGGTGGGCTGTGGGTTTTTGGAAGTTGAGTCAAGATTGGGTCAAGTTGGAGCATATTGGGTCAAGATTGGAGCAGATTGGGTCAAGATTAGTTCACGTTGGAGCAGATTGGGTCAAGTTGGAGCATATTGGGTCAAGATTGGAGCAGATTGGGTCAAGATTAGGTCACGTTGGAGCAGATTGGGTCAAGTTGAAGCATATTGGGTCAAGATTGGAGCAGATTGGGTCAAGATTAAGTCACGTTGGAGCAGATTGGGTCAAGTTGGAGCATATTGTGTAACTTGGGGAAACCAGGTCAAGATTAAGATTAGGTAGGTCAAATTTGGGCAAATTGAGTAAAGGTTTATCAAAATCAAAGTTTAGGTCAAGAACTAACAAACTGGGTCAAGGCTGAGATGATAAGGTCCAAGGTTGAGCAGATTGTGTCACTGTTGGTCTTAGCCTGCTGCTTCCGCAAATTCGCGCAACCGCCGTTCTCTACCCGCAGGGCTGCATCTCGGCAGTCATCCGCTGGGAGTCGGCGCGCCCATTTTTTTACCACCGCCTTCGCCGGCGCCTAGCAGAGGAGCGCGCACTCCGCGTCATCCAGGTGCCAACCGGACAGTCGCGCGCCGCCTGCCTGTCCTCGCTGCGCCGGCTGTTCCTGGACGCGCAGACGGGTTCGGCGGCCTCCGCCCACTACGACTCAGACAACGCCGCAGTGGCCGACTGGCTGTCCGAGCAGCTGGCCGAGTTCGAGTCCGGCCAGTCCTCAGGCTCCCTGGCGGGCCACATTGCCCAATGCCGCCGCGACCATGCGCTTGCCCAGATGCAATCGTTGCTAAGCAGCAATCCCAGTGTTGCTATGGACGCCGTGGTGCACGCGCTGGGCACGATGGCTCCTGAGGAGCGGGCCAGGGTGGAGACCTACCTCGGCAGCCTGTCTGGGCGGGTGGCAGCCGAGCCGGGGCAGCAGACGCGGGTGAACTTTTCCTGATCTTCTTCGTCGCAGGGTCATTCCGGGTCACAGTGCCGGCCCTCGGGCTTCATTGCGCTATTTTCATTGACGTTTCTTTAACCGTACGCTTCCGCCGCTTTGTGAACAGATGTTGCCTTAGATACTGGGATTTCCCTTGGATACGAGATTCCCCTTAGATACGCGGATTTCCCTTGGATACGAAATTCCCCTTAGATACAAGGATTTGTCTTGGATACGAGATTTCCCTTGCATACGAAATTCCCTTTAAAGACGGGGATTTCCCTTGGATACGAGATTCCCCTTAAAAACGGGGAGTTCCTTTGGATACGAGATTCCCAGTAGAGATGTAATTCATCGGAGATAATTTCTATTAACTTCTGAGCAAGTGCAATTCAAAAGGTTAAGAAAATTCTTATCTACAAAAAAGCTTCACTATTATTGTTGCTAAGCGGTTGGTGATTTTTTTAAAATGTTGCCTCTTTAGCGTTGCGACTTTCTTCGGCGTTGTTCCTGTTTGCTTTTCTCTGCCCAAATTTTTTTCGCTTTCTTGCCTGATCAGATAATTTATAGGAATTGATTTTTTGTGAATGGAAAAATCCCCAGGCACCGTCCTCCCGCACCAGAATAGCAAAGTTTTGTAACCGCTTGACTCCATGATTTACCTGCAATATTTAATTTCCTTTTCGTCTAGCGAGATCAACTTTCCCCTTAGCAGAGCGCGTTGATTTCTGATCCTAACTGCTGGAGGCTCGGCACGGACCTTCTGTCTCTCATTCGCTGGCGCGACAATGCAGTCCAATTTGTTTGTTTTCATTTCTCTCTGGGCTCTTTGTTTTCCTGCTGCATAGTCTTTGTTGCTCTACATGTACTTCTTCTGCTGCGTTTTGCTAGCTCCCGACCCCTTTTTCTACTGCGTGCTCATCGGCAGGTGTTCAAAAACTCTCTGACTGCCTTTGTTTTTGTTTTGCATTCAACTGGCTAGCAGGGCATGAACTTAAACACAATACACTGTATGCGACTGCGGCTATGCCCGGAACTATTCCACTAATACCTCAACTGCTGCTTCCGCCTCCGCTCTTTTTTGGGATTGCGGCTTGTCTGAGTGGCGTTGTATGTCTGAGTGTGGTCGTGTGTCTGAGTGGGGTTATATGTCTAAGTGGGGTTGTGTCTGAGTGGGGTTATGTGTCTGAGTGGGGTTGTGTTTCTGAGTGGGGTTATGTGTCTGAGTGGGTTGTGTTTCTGAGTGGGGTTATGTGTCTGAGTGGGTTGTGTTTCTGAATGGGTCATGTATCTGAGTGGTGTCATGTGTCTAAGTGGGGTTGTGTGTCTGAGTGGGGTTGTGTCTGGGTGGGGTTATGTGTCTGAGTGGGGTTATGTGTCTGAGTGGGGTTGTGTGTCTGAGTGGGGTTATGTGTCTGAGTGGGGTTGTGTGTCTGAGTGGGGTTATGTGTCTGAGTGGGGTTGTGTGTCTGAGTGGGGTTATGTGTCTGAGTGGGGTTGTGTGTCTGAGTGGGGTTATGTGTCTGAGTGGGTTGTGTTTCTGAGTGGGGTTATGTGTCTGAGTGGGTTGTGTTTCTGAGTGGGGTTATGTGTCTGAGTGGGTTGTGTTTCTGAATGGGTCATGTATCTGAGTGGTGTCATGTGTCTAAGTGGGGTTGTGTGTCTGAGTGGGGTTGTGTCTGGGTGGGGTTGTGTGTCTGAGTGGGGTTGTGTCTGGGTGGGGTTGTGTGTCTGAGTGGGGTCATGTCTGAGTGGGTCATTTGTCTGAGTGGGCTCATGTGTCTGAGTGGGTCAAGTCTGAGTGGGCTCATGTGTCTGAGTGGGTCAAGTCTGGGTGGGCTCATGTGTCTGAGTGGTCATTTGTCTGAGTGCGTCATTTGTCTGAGTGGGTCATTTGTCTGAGTGGGTCATTTGTCTGAGTGGGTCATTTGTCTGAGTGGGCTCATGTGTCTGAGTGGGCTCTGTGTCTGAGTGGGTCATGTGTCTGAGTGGGCTCTGTGTCTGAGTGGGCTCTGTGTCTGAGTGGGCTCTGTGTCTGAGTGGGCTCTGTGTCTGAGTGGGTCAAGTCCGAGTGGGCTCGTCTGTCGGATGTATGCTTGATCATATGTCGGGGTGGGTCATGTCTGAGTGGACTCGTATTACTTGTGAAACTACTATAATTTTGGTCACACAGAGCACATACCCGCATGTACATGAAGATATAAAAAATATGTTTAGAGTCAGTCATTTGACCGGCTGAGGTCTGAAGTGCCGCCGTCAGAAATAACTGCATTCCGAGCTGCTACTAAAGCAAATAAAATCTGAAATCGATTTGTTTTTGTTTTGCAAAATTGCGTGGCCATCAATACTATTGTATGCGGCATGTGTATTTTAAAGCTTGAGCAGCTCCACAAACTCAATAATAATAAAATGCATTTAAACAGCCTGCTGTCACTCCGGCCACACCGTGCGCAGCAGGGAGCCGCAGTCCAGCAGGCAGGTGTGCACCAGGCTGAGCGGCTGGCCGCGCGGGTTCAGGCACATCAGCCTGCGGCCCACAAACTCATCCAGCTGGGCCGCGCTGGCCACCGGGACCGGCGCCAGGCTGTCCGAGTCGCGGCTCTCCAGCGTCCAGTCGATGCGACGTGACTCGCCAAGTCGCAGGCGCTCCGGCGGCACCGTCCGGGCGACGATGCGACGCTGGCGGCCCGGAAGCGGCAGCTCATTGGCCAGGCGGCGCCAGACAGCACTGGCAAGTTCGACAGTCTCGGCGAAGGCGGCGTCGCAGGCGGCGGCCGAGACGGAGCCGTGCAGCAGCGAGAGGGCCTCGGCGGACTGGCGGCCCGGCGCGTGCAGGCGGCCCCGACAGGCCAGGCGGATCGGCAGGCTGGCGGTGGCTGCCTGGCGACGGCCCAGCTGGGCGGCCATGGCGGGCAGGGAGGCGGCGCCAACCAGGAAGAGCCGCAGGTGCGGGTTGTCGGCCGAGTCGGCGCTGTCCCGCTTATCGGCCGGCAGGTCGATGGCGTCGGCTTCCGACCAGCCGCAGGCGGCGAGCACCGGCGCGGTGACCCAGTCTGGGCCGCGGGTCAGCAGCCAGCCGTGGCCGGCGGAGTTGACGGCCTCGGCCGTCAAGCTGGCGGCGGCGTCCATCGCGCGGCTCTGCAGGCGGAGGCCGGCCGGCTCTACGAATTCAAGCTGCCGGCCGGCCAGGCGGAGGCGGCGCAGACCGGGCGGTGACGGCGTCTCTTCGGCTGCCATGTCGACGGAGAAGTCCGGAGCCGCGGCAGAGTCCGGGTGCAGCCGGTTAGGCAGTCCGAGAGCGCGGTCCCAAAAGGCGTCGTGCAGCCTCCTGGGGGAGTTCGGCGATGGTGGCGCGGGTTGCGTGCGAATTTGTACTTTTGGCTCAGTGCCATGGGTACTCATCCTTCAGTGCCATGAGAAACACACCAGTACTCATCATTCAGTGCCATGAGAAACACACCGGTACTCATCCTTCAGTGCCATGAGAAACACACCGGTACTCATCCTTCAGTGCCATGAGAAACACACCAGTACTCATCATTCAGTGCCATGAGAAACACACCGGTACTCATCCTTCAGTGCCATGAGAAACACACCGGTACTCATCCTTCAGTGCCATGAGAAACACACCAGTACTCATCATTCAGTGCCATGAGAAACACACCGGTACTCATCCTTCAGTGCCATGAGAAACACACCGGTACTCATCCTTCAGTGCCATGAGAAACACACCGGTACTCATCCTTCAGTGCCATGAGAAACACACCGGTACTCATCATTCAGTGCCATGAGAAACACACCAGTACTCATCATTCAGTGCCATGAGAAACACACCGGTACTCATCCTTCAGCAGCTTCGCCTCAGAACCCTCCAGTCGCCTGCCGGGCTCCCGCAGCCTGCCCGCCGCATTCCGAGCAGCCGCCAGCGCCTCGGCAGCGGCTCGGACCGTCGCCCAGCCGGCCCGGTCGCCGCCGCAGCCGCCCCGGGCATCAATGCTGCCAGCCAGAGCCTCGGGATCGGCGAGCAGCGCCTCTGGCGGATAGTCGGGGGCCAGGGTCGGTGAGAAGTCGCGCGCATAGTGGTCGTAGAGGACACGGGTGTTGATGCAGCGAGTGAAGGCTCGCGGACAGCACAATGCACTGGCTGCTGAGATGCTGCGAGCGAGTATCATGCGATTTTTTGAAAAAATTAATTTTGCATAATGCTACTTTAAGTAGAGTAAACAAATATCACTTACTGCCGATATTTAAAAAAAATTCATTTGGCAAGATCTTTTAGTTAGAGCTTTGGATGCCTTTCAGTTTTAAAATTTTTTTTTAAATTTCCAGATGTTCAAGTCAGTTGTCTTTGAATACCATGACTAGGCAAGGCACTGCTATGCAAGTTATCATACCAACTAGGACAGTGAAGCTCCCAGGTGATCATGTAGATCTATTCATTATATGTAACAATTGGTAAATTATATTTAAAAACAACTAAAATAGTTAGTAAGCTGCTACTTGTAAGTATTAGCCTAGTAGGCCTATGCTATCTACGATACAGACTTATTAAAGTATACAGACCAATTAATAAAAAAGATCTGCTTTTGCTTTTGCTTTCAAGTTATCTGCTTTTGCCAACAGGACTATTATTAAAATTAACAATCATAATCTTATATATAATAATCATATTTCAAATAGGCAGGCAAGATTTTCAAGTTTGATATATTTATTAATAAGTCTCATTATTAAAGTCTAATTCAGGATCAACTAAGTAACAAAAATAACATGTGACAAATATACAAAGCAAAATTGAAAAATGAAACAAATAACAATATGAAAGCATAGAAAATAGAAAAGAAATATATAATATAAATGATTAAAAAAGTAAACTAAAAGAAAAAAGAGCATTAAATAGTCACACTGAGAAAATATTAAAATTGCAAAAGCAAAGAGCTATTGCAAAAAGGCTTTCTAGATATAGAACATTTTTGTGGAAAACTAATACTATTAACTAGGTAAAACTTAGGAGATTGTAAATTTATTCTAGAGAATATATAAAACTTTATAAAATAAAATATTATAATTATAGGCCTAAATATTTAAAGTTAATATATATAGTTATATAATAGTTATATAATAGTTAAGTTGAACACAAAAAATTTTGTCTTCTTTTTTAATTGTATATTCCGTGTAACTAGAAATAAAATAAATAAGATAGATATCAATGGCCAAGGGTAAAACCTATATTTTAGATGAATTTGAATTTGCTTAGTCTCTTTAAAAAAGGATAGCTAACTTGAACTCCTTGGCTATACTCCAAAAGACATAATTTATGCCAGAACATTATAATTTAAAGTTCACATATTAGGCCTATGACTACAATGTCAATAGTAGGCTACAGAAAAAACTTTCACTTTTTGAATCATGACACTGAATTATAAAAAATGAATATACATGGCTATCATTGCATTTTGCTAATTGTTTTTGTAGTTTTCTTAAATAATCTTAAGTTAACCACTTCTAAACATAAATGATTTATGTATCCTCCAGATAATTAGTTTCGAACTTTTATTTGAAGCTAATTTTAGTCGCAAGGTAAATTTAAGCATTTCATTTGCCTTCTAATTGCATTATATGATTTTAATCGACAGGTAGACTTAAGTATCAGCATACCATCAGCATAGCGAAAGCAAAATTATTCACCTTAAAATTTCAAAAAGTTTTATATCATAGCTTGCAATAAACTTCCTAACAAATCCTAGTAACATTAATTTTGAAGTGTTTCTTGGAAAGTAATGCTTTAAAAATTTTGAAATTATGAAATTTCTTCGAAGACAACCACGTGACAATTAAACGAAGTCACCAAAGCATGTAAAAATATGTGAACTAAGGCAAGTTCACTTAATTCTTTTTTGCCAATGCATTGAATTTTTCTGCATTGTATTTAAAATTCTGAATAATTACTAATCATTTATGATATTGTTACGATGAGCAAAAATACTCATGCAGTTAGCACTGCATCCCAGTGGCGCAACCGGATGCATGGAGACCCGGAAGGGAGGACAAAGCAAATTTTTGTCAAGATGCAGGCCCGCCTCTCCCTTTTGGTCTTTACCTTCAGAATCTGCCCACCATCGAATTTCTGTTTTTGCGCTACTACTGAGGTCAACACACAACACTGCCATTCATTACACGTACATGTACCACCATCATATATATAGCCATAGCGCCATTAGTCACAGCTGCTCTGCTTTAGGAGCTCGTACTCTCTAGCTTTAGAATGCAATCTCGTAAATGGCGCACTAAATCGATATTTCTTGTTCAGAAACTCCTTCACCGATTTACCTTCAGTATGTCAATTGTACTGCTGGCTGCATGGTCTTAAAGTCCTTATTAAGAGTAGACTTGAGTAGCTAGAAATTCAATTCTTCAGCTTATTGGTATGCATGATATTAATAATACCATTTGGTTTGATTAGACTAACACATGATGCCATGGACAATATATGCTATCAAAATCTTATTAAAAATCTGGACTTTGCCATGAGATCGCACCCCAGGGCCGGAATCATGGCCAGATCATGCATGATCCATGCATGCGCCCATCCATGCATCATCCCTGATCATCTATGGACCGATCCATGTTCATAGATGGTTTCATGCTCATTCCATGGATGGCGGAATAGCCATACATGATCATCGATGTATTACTTTCCACACATGGACATGTATGATTGTTAATTCTGGCTGTATATACTACTCGTTAAGGCACATTTGAGTTTTAAAAAAATATACCCCAAAGAACTATAGTTCAAATTTCAGAACAAGACCTGCAACATACAAAGTACCACCACAATAATACTTCAGGCACTACTTTAAGGTATAACTTAGAATCAACCATTGGCACTATTTATTTTCTATACTTTTAAGACAGACTTCGACTGACTTAATTTTTCTTCTAAAGTAAAAACGTTTTTTTAATTGCAAATAATTCTTTACAGCACATTTGATTCTATAGTGTAATATTCAGTAGAATGTTAATGTTAAATATGAAGAAAACTATACATTAGGATAACACAATAGTTTTAATTATATTCATTTTATAAAACAAAAATAGTAGCCAAATACACAAGAACTAAAATTCAGCATTCAGAAGACAGACAATACATTAAAATTAAGTTTTGATTGAATTTAAACAAAAATTACAATACACATTACACAATAACAGAATGCAGCATTCAGAAGAAAAACCATATATTAGGATAATACAACAGTTTTTATTGAATTAAAAAACAGCAATAAAATCACTAAAATAAAATAAAAACAATACATTAAAATAAATTAAAATAATAGTTTTCATTGCAATAAAACAAAAATAGCAATACACAATAACTAGAAATGCAATAACAGAAAAACAATTGGGATGATTGTTTCATTGCCTCTGGTAACGAATTGTAAATCACTTGGATGGCCCGTGACCATGTTGGCTGAAAAGATGGAAAGCAAACAATATATTATTTATAGTATTTTTGTAACAAAAAAGTCAAAATTTCTATATGGTATATATCAATATTATTGGAATAAAGCTTAATGATAATCAGTTAACTTTTAATGAACTTAACAAATTAAACATTTTTTGTAGCTTTATTAATATTGAAATAGGAATAGATATAAAAAGCTCTTGGATATCTTCATATCTACATACTAGAAATTTTATTCAATTTTTGACTAATTTTGACTGTTTTCTAAATAGTAATATCTAGCCATAGGCCCTACAATATTTTAGGCCAATATCAAAAGAACAAAGAAATTAAATACTTTCATTGTGGTTTAATACTCTTTGAAGTTTTTAATTGAAAATTGCTATATTGGCCTAGCATCTATTTATCCTAGGCCTAACCTAAAGGAGTAAAGCTAAGGAAAAAGTTAAATAATCCCAGCACCCAGCTTACCAATTAGGTTATATTTTCACTCTTATTATATAAAGTAGGCCTAATAAATTTCATAGTTAAAAATTGGTCATTTAGCCCACCTGGCCCTATCTTCAGATAAATGATTTACATCATGACATTAGACTGATTAGGTGGCTATGCCCCAGTGTGCGGATCATGTACCCGTGTACGCCGGAAAAAATTTGGGCATCAAGGACTTTGTACGCCAGTGTACGCCAAAAACAAAAAGTTGCACTAAAATGTACACCAAAAATTCCTAAAAAAAGGTCATTCGGTTTTCACGAGTAGAGTTTTCTAAGAAAGGCTTTCGCATGAAAAGTGTTTTTAAAATATTACGAATATTTTCAATTTAAACAAACTTAAATTATAACTACAAAAAATATCATGCAAAATTAATACTTCCAGCAAAATTTTACACTAATTTTATTTATTTTAACTTAAAAGAAGCAAAATGTTTATCACTGACGATAGAAATTTTCCTTTACTTTACGTAAAAACATTAATTTACATTACAATTCTCATGCACGGCATGAATTTATTCACCAAAATTTGTATGCCAAAAAAGTATACGTGGCTGTATTACTTGTGTACACCAATAGTGTACGCCAACTAAGTGCGCCAGGGTTTGTGTACGCCGATTGTGTACGCCAAGGACTTAGGGTGGCCGTTTTGTACGCCGGAACTTTTCCGGCGTACATGCATACCATCCGCAACCTGGGCTATGCCTAGGCTAGGGCTAGAATAGGGCAGCAGTAGGCTTGTCTTACTCTTATTAGGGTTAGGGTTAGGCCTATTAATTATTACATATAGTAAATAGGTTTGGCCACAGGCTAGGTCGCCTAGCCAGTAAAAATAATAGACTGGCTAAATTATAAGTTAGGCTATAAAAAGATGAATAAAACTGAGTACATATCGTCTATTGTCATTTGCCTTGCCCTTAGGCCAGACTCTAGGCCTTGGTCTTACTAATACAAATAACTAAGAAATAATAACTATTAATTAGATATTAGATTAACCTAATTGGCTATTTGCACAAGCCTCAACCTCAAATGTTAAATTTCGAGCTTAAAGTTGAGGTAATGAGGTTAAGAGCATGCATGCAGCGGGCCGGGGCGTAGAAAATTAATGGTTTAAAAACGTAAAATAAAAATGGCGTAAACTAAAGTACAACAAATATATACTCAAGATTTACAAATCAATAAAATCAGCATCATCTTTATACATTTAAAGAAAATTTTTAATTAAATAAAACTTATTAGTTACGTTAACTAGATTTTTTCACTTTAGGCATCCATGGATGATTTCAACATGGACGCGGACAAATGATCCATGTATGATTGTTGCATGGCCATCTATGAATCAACCATGGATCATGCTCCATGGATGATTAGTAATGATTCTGGTCCTGGGACGTAAGCTCATACATGTACGAGTGCATAAACTCTTAATATTTGACCAATTTGTTCTAACACAGTAATAGCTAGGTGTATGATGGATCTGAAATTGCTAAGTATGATGAATAGCTTTGAGCATTCCTGTAAAAATGGTCACCTCAGTGAGGAAAATTTTGAGACACTCCCGGCCGTAGTTTACCCGTCGAATCAATCAGTATCAGTATATACGATCTATTTTAGTATTACGACAAAAAACGACTTTACTACTCGTGGAAAAGGATGTCACAGAGCCACGCTTGAAGCGCCTCTTATGCTCGTATTGAGGCATTATCATTTTTCCGACAGGTCGTGTGCGATTCAGATGCAGTGTATTTTGCTTCAACTGCAGTCAGGTGCCTCCAGATAGACGCGATTACTTAAATGGCGAAATGCCAGATAGGCAAACTCCAGCAGTTCCACAAAGAAGGCCATAGTGAGACCCAGGTACAGCGAGCAGAGGCCACCGATGCGGCTCACTAGCGCCTGAAAAGTGACAGTCAGCTTCTCCTCCTTCTGGATGGTGTCCACGCTTTTCCGTCGAATCACAATGAACGCAAACTGCTTGTCGTCGTCTTTATTGGCGTCGAGAGAGGCACCCGGGTGCGCGCCGTCTCGCAGGCTGTTGGCGTGCACGTAGGCCATCACTTGACGTCTCATCAGCTCGCGCTCTTCGGCGTCACCCATCGCTGCAGCTTTGAGAAGACCGGCCCAGCTGTGCGACTGGTTGAGCAGCCAGCGGAGCTGGAACTCCGAGTAGCGCCAGCCCGTGATTGATGCCGCCTGCTCGTAGAGTAACCTCTGGCAGCGCTTTCGGCACACGGCGCCGTCGGCAGCCTGACGGATGGCACCGACGTCCAGCTGCTCCAGGCAGTACAGGCGGCTGCACGATCGGCGAGAGGTGAGCAGCAACACGTGAGAAAGCTGTGAGAAATCCAATGCCTTCAATAATCCAGTCCATCATGAGTCATTTCGTCATTTTGCTGCTAAATGTTGGCTACAGGAATATTTCCGTCAGCATTTTCGAGATGTGATCGGGAATTGGACCGGACGGTTTGAAGGTCATTGCCAGTGCGGGTGCTCAGATGAGTGTCGGATGAGCTGTACGTAAAGTAATAAGTGATCGAGTTTTTCATTTTCCCTTTCCAAAATAGAACGGCGAGTGCCAGCGACACTCCAAACTACTCAACTGGGCAAGTGGAACAGGCTGGGGCAGGGATATTGAGCAACTATGCCTACCTTCTGGCTAGGCTGAGCAGAGTGAAATGCTCTCTTTAATTTCCCGGCAAGTTCTCCACTTTACATCCTTGATCTCAGCTGAGCACCCGCACTACTGGCAATCCCTGACACTCATCAGCTGAGCACCCGCACTGGCAATCCCTGACACTCATCAGCTGAGCACCCGCACTGGCAATCCCTGACACTCATAAGCTGAGCACCCGCACTGGCAATCCCCGACACCCATCAGCTGAGCACCCGTACTGGCAATCCCTGACACTCATCAGCTGAGCACCCGCACTGGCAATCCCTGACACTCAGCTGAGCACCCGCACTGGCAATCCCTGACACTCAGCTGAGCACCCGCACTGGCAATCCCTGACACTCAGCTGAGCACCCGCACTGGCAATCCCTGACACTCAGCTGAGCACCCGCACTGGCAATCCCTGACACTCAGCTGAGCACCCGCACTGGCAATCCCTGACACTCATCAGCTGAGCACCCGCACTACTGGCAATCCCTGACACTCAGCTGAGCACCCGCACTGGCAATCCCTGACACTCAGCTGAGCACCCGCACTGGCAATCCCTGACACTCATCAGCTGAGCACCCGCACTGGCAATCCCTGACACTCATCAGCTGAGCACCCGCACTGGCAATCCCTGACACTCATCAGCTGAGCACCCGCACTGGCAATCCCTGACACTCATCAGCTGAGCACCCGCACTGGCAATCCCTGACACTCATCAGCTGAGCACCCGCACTGGCGATGGCACTCACTTGAAGAAGGCGGCGGTATTGTTGTAGTCGATGCGGCCGCAGTAGGGCAGCGCGGTGGTGGGCCGCGGCACCGGCCGGGGCAGCCGGGACAGCACGCAGCCGCACTCGGCCATGATGCGCTCGTTCAGCTGCTGGTCAATGCAGGCCGCATAGGAGTAGGTGTAGTTCACCCCCAGGTCAGTGATGACGGGCAGCCCAGACTCCTGGCAGCGATCGTTTGGGGAATCGTTGGCCTCACTCCAAAACACCGTGTCGAAGGCAATCTCCGTCATTTTGCCTGCGCGGTTGAGTTGGGTTACTCAGGAAACATCTATTGATGAATAGCAAACTGTTTAATCTTCATCAATTATGCACAGAGCTGCTGGCAGATTCCCACTGCAACACAGAGCTGCTGGCAGATTCCCACTGCAACACAGAGCTGCTGGCAGATTCCCACTGCAACACAGAGCTGCTGGTAGATTTCCACTGCAACACAGAGCTGTTGGCAGATTCCTACTGCAACACAGAACTGCTGTGAGATTCCTACTGCAACACAGAACTGCTGTGAGATTCCTACTGCAACACAGAGTTGCTGGCAGATTCTACACGTAACACAGAGCTGCTGGCAGATTCTACACGTAACACAGAGCTCAATCCTCAATCCTGCTGCAGATTGAGATTGCAGATTGCTGGCAGATTCCAAATGTGTGTACTGCAACTACATGGCTGTGTTGGCAGTAACCCACCTGGCTCCACGTGCACCCCAGAGCGCTCCACATCCGGGAAGATGCCTTCCTCGTGCAGCAGCAGGCGCAGTCCAGTCGCCTGGTCGAAGACGTCCATGATGAAGGCCTCCTCATCCGGGCCGGGTTTCCTCGGCGAGTTCAGCCTCAGGATGAGGTACATGGCCGACACCTGGCGGCTGTCCGCTGCCGGGCTGACTGAGTAGCAGTTGAAGTACCTGGGGCTGGACACCAGGCTGAAGGTGAGGCCGCAGTCCCTGGCCTTGCCAACAAAGGAGTAGCTGCCCTGAATGATGAGGCAGTGCAGCAGCAGCTCGCCGGCCTTGTGCCCCATCTCAGTGGCCAGCTCCGGTTCCAGGTTCTGGTAGTACACGCTCAGCTTGTCGTACTGGGTCAGCTTGTGCGCCAGGTAGTCGCTGTTGCCTAGCAACAGCCGGCCGGTGAGATTGCGCAGCATCCGGTTGAAGTCGCTGGGCGAGAGGACTCCGCCGCGGCGCCACAGGCGGTGAGCGCCATGCGAGAATGGGTAGTGGCTGCACAGAGTGACGGTGGGGAAGGCGCTGGCATTGTTGAACAGCATGGAGGTCTGGATGGCCACATCGTAGTCCCAGTAGTTGCTGATGATGCGGCAGCTGGAGTACAGCAGCAGGAGGAACATCGTGAGCACGAACACCAGCCAGAGGGCGCGGAGGAACCTCGAGCCGCTGTGTGCCACTTTGGAGACGCCGCGAAGCGAGCTGTTCTTGCAGAACAGGCGGCCCAGCTCGCTGCCCTGAGCTCCAAGGCGAGTCGTCGAGCCGGATGGCGCCGTCGACGAGAGTGCATTTGAAATCGGCGGCGGCGGCGGCGGCGGCGGCATCGTGTCGGCAACCTCGGACCCGTTGCGGCAGCGGGCGGGTGCGGAGCTTGTCAGCGGCTGCGAAAGAGGTGGAAGGAAAGAATGTCATCTGAAGCAGCGTCAGACAAACCTGCTGGACCTTCTGGACTGCGTGGACACACACTGACGCGGACCTTGGTCCTGTTGTCGCGTGCAAAGGGGTGTCAAAACTTAGTCCCGAAGTGGAAGCGATGCATCAGAGCGGCGCGTAGAGAAAATACGGCGGCCACGTAGACCCATGCAGGTGTCCAAGCTCCAGACTTGCCAGTCAAATTTCCAGGCAGATCTTCCTGTCGGAACTTCCAACGCTTCATTGCCCGAGAAGGTTGAGAAGCGCCGCTCTGATACATCGCTTTTATTTCGGGACTAAGTTGACAGCCCCTTTCTTGTACCTGGGCGACAGGCGACCCGCAGCCAGAAATGGAGGCAAGAGCATACGTGCCTGAGAACGCGGGTACACTTCTCAGAGGGTGTGCCGCGGCCCTGACTTTCTGTACTTGGGGGGGGGGGGTTCCTCAGCCTCAGGCGAGCCTGAGAGGTATTTCGGCTTGAGTGCTACCGCCGACCTACTCTGTCTTTGCGTCCTCAGCTGTGACCTTTGCTTGCTTGCCAGCCGACACAAAAGAACATTGGCCGATCCCACTCTGCCAGGCTCAGCCCCAGCTCCCGTATGATTTTATCCTACAGGTGTCGGAACTTCCATTAAGCGAGCTTCGATTTCAGCATCACATTTCTTGTCCCCTTAAACAGGAAAAGCCGAGTTGCTAAACAGTTGAGCCTCTGTTTGGCTTCTGGCCGGTTCGAATGCTTCCAGCTCTCAGAGGTGCAACCCCCCCCCCCACCTGGGCAGAGCTGTAATTAATGCGATGGGGCTGCGGGACCTGCTGCTCTTGCTGTGTATTATTACTGCAGCCTTCGTGCCGGCATGAAACAAAATCTGGCACGGAAATTGATACGAGCCAACACTAGCAGGGTTGGCAGGAATGCTAATAAATTTTTGAGCTGAGTACTGGCGGGGGTTGGTGTCTGACTGTTGGGCTGTAGTTTTTGTAAACATTCAAAACAGAAAAATATTTTGCAATCAGGCAAAAAACACTGAAATGTTTTGTTCCATGTAAACGGAGAATCTTTGTTCTTAAAAAGAAACTGTTTATTAGATAGGCTATGAGGGGAGCTACTCGATAGGCTATGAGAGAAGCTACTAGCTAGATCGGCTATGAGGGAAGCTACTAGATCGGCTATGAGGGGAGCTACTCGATAGGCTATGAGGGAAGCTACTAGCTAGATCGGCTATGAGGGAAGCTACTAGATCGGCTATGAGGGGAGCTACTAGATAGGCTATGAGGGAAGCTACTAGATCGGCTATGAGGGGAGCTACTAGATAGGCTATGAGGGAAGCTACTAGATAGGCTATGAGGGGAGCTACTAGATAGGCTATGAGGGAAGCTACTAGATAGGCTATGAGGGAAGCTACTAGATAGGCTATGAGGGAAGCTACTAGCTAGATCGGCTATGAGGGAAGCTACTAGATAGGCTATGAGGGAAGCTACTAGCTAGATCGGCTATGAGGGAAGCTACTAGATCGGCTATGAGGGGAGCTACTAGATAGGCTATGAGGGAAGCTACTAGATCGGCTATGAGGGGAGCTACTAGATAGGCTATGAGGGAAGCTACTAGATAGGCTATGAGGAAGCTACTAGATAGGCTATGAGGGAAGCTACTAGATAGGCTATGAGGGGAGCTACTAGATAGGCTATGAGAGAAGCTACTAGCTAGATCGGCTATGAGGGAAGCTACTAGATAGGCTATGAGGGAAGCTACTAGCTAGATCGGCTATGAGGGAAGCTACTAGATCGGCTATGAGGGGAGCTACTAGATAGGCTATGAGGGAAGCTACTAGATCGGCTATGAGGGGAGCTACTAGATAGGCTATGAGGGAAGCTACTAGATAGGCTATGAGGAAGCTACTAGATAGGCTATGAGGGAAGCTACTAGATAGGCTATGAGGGGAGCTACTAGATAGGCTATGAGGGAAGCTACTAGATAGGCTATGAGGGAAGCTACTAGATCGGCTATGAGGGAAGCTACTAGATAGGCTATGAGGGAAGCTACTAGATAGGCTATGAGGGGAGCTACTAGATCGGCTATGAGGGGAGCTACTAGATAGGCTATGAGGGGAGCTACTAGATAGGCTATGTGGGGAGCTACTAGACAGGCTATGAGGGGAGCTACTAGATAGGCTATGAGGGGAGCTACTAGATCGGCTATGAGGGAAGCTACTAGATAGGCTATGAGGGAAGCTACTAGATCGGCTATGAGGGGAGCTACTCGATAGGCTATGAGGGAAGCTACTAGCTAGATCGGCTATGAGGGAAGCTACTAGATCGGCTATGAGGGGAGCTACTAGATAGGCTATGAGGGAAGCTACTAGATCGGCTATGAGGGGAGCTACTAGATAGGCTATGAGGGAAGCTACTAGATAGGCTATGAGGGGAGCTACTAGATAGGCTATGAGGGAAGCTACTAGCTAGATCGGCTATGAGGGAAGCTACTAGATAGGCTATGAGGGAAGCTACTAGCTAGATCGGCTATGAGGGAAGCTACTAGATCGGCTATGAGGGGAGCTACTAGATAGGCTATGAGGGAAGCTACTAGATCGGCTATGAGGGGAGCTACTAGATAGGCTATGAGGGAAGCTACTAGATAGGCTATGAGGAAGCTACTAGATAGGCTATGAGGGAAGCTACTAGATAGGCTATGAGGGGAGCTACTAGATAGGCTATGAGGGAAGCTACTAGATCGGCTATGAGGGAAGCTACTAGATAGGCTATGAGGGAAGCTACTAGATAGGCTATGAGGGGAGCTACTAGATCGGCTATGAGGGGAGCTACTAGATAGGCTATGAGGGGAGCGACTAGATAGGCTATGTGGGGAGCTACTAGACAGGCTATGAGGGGAGCTACTAGATAGGCTATGAGGGGAGCTACTAGATCGGCTATGAGGGAAGCTACTAGATAGGCTATGAGGGAAGCTACTAGATAGGCTATGAGGGAAGCTACTAGATAGGCTATGAGGGAAGCTACTAGCTAGATCGGCTATGAGGGAAGCTACTAGATAGGCTATGAGGGGAGCTACTAGATAGGCTATGAGGGAAGCTACTAGATAGGCTATGAGGGGAGCTACTAGATAGGCTATGAGGGAAGCTACTAGATAGGCTATGAGGGAAGCTACTAGATCGGCTATGAGGGAAGCTACTAGCTACATCGGCTATGAGGGGAGCTACTAGATAGGCTATGAGGGAAGCTACTAGATAGGCTATGAGGGAAGCTACTAGCTAGATCGGCTATGAGAGAAGCTACTAGATCGGCTATGAGGGGAGCTACTAGATAGGCTATGAGGGAAGCTACTAGATCGGCTATGAGGGGAGCTACTAGATAGGCTATGAGGGAAGCTACTAGATAGGCTATGAGGGGAGCTACTAGATAGGCTATGAGGGAAGCTACTAGATAGGCTATGAGGGAAGCTACTAGATAGGCTATGAGGGGAGCTACTAGATAGGCTATGAGGGGAGCTACTAGATAGGCTATGAGGGGAGCTACTAGATAGGCTATGAGGGAAGCTACTAGATAGGCTATGAGGGAAGCTACTAGATCGGCTATGAGGGAAGCTACTAGCTACATCGGCTATGAGGGGAGCTACTAGATAGGCTATGAGGAAGCTACTAGATAGGCTATGAGGGGAGCTACTAGATCGGCTATGAGGGGAGCTACTAGATAGGCTATTAGGGAAGCTACTAGATAGGTTATGAGGGGAGCTACTAGAAAGGCTATGAGGGGAGCTACTAGATCGGCTATGAGGGAAGCTACTAGATAGGCTATGAGGGAAGCTACTAGATAGGCTATGAGGGAAGCTACTAGATAGGCTATGAGGGAAGCTATTAGCTGGACAATTAGAGAAGCAGGCTGCTCACCTCCAATAGAATTCCCTCACTGCACGTGTCCGCCATTGCAGTCTGGGAACTCAGCTGAGCTGAATTTCGCTGACTGATTTATGCAGCCCAGCCTGGCATCTCCGGCACGTTTTGATTGGCTGGAGCACAGAGCTTTGCCAAAGGCCTTCTACATGGAACAGTTGCTGCAGCCCGGGCAAGCGCTTATAAATTATCCCAGGGCCAAATTACGTGCTAGATGTTGCCTATCGTACTAAAAATAGATCGGGATACATGAGTCCCAGCTGTTTATTCTGCGGAAAAGTTTGAGCAGAGTTTGAAGTCCATCAAAACTTTAAAAGTTAACTTTAAAGCCGCCATTATTAGGGTTCTTAGCGATTCTGTCGTCTTTTAGAAGAAAAGGACTTAAGCTCAGGGCTCAGAGCTGCTCAGCCAATGCTCCCGGAAGAGCGGCAGTCGCCAATTCCCAATGGAAGCCGAGAATCCCCATGGCAAGAGCAGCTTATGGAGGCAGATTTAATCAGTTTTCCCAGGACTAGCAAGTTCGGGAGGCTGGGCGGGAAATGAACGCCAGGCAATAATTCGGCTTCTGGAAGCAGGAGGCCGTGTTGCCGCCGGCAACGAGGAGGGGACGATGAGGTGCAGCAGATAATGAGATTGGTGAATCAGAGTGGATCAGGTGCGTGTCCCCAGTGACCGATAGACTCAGGCTGAGCAGCTAAATGATAACTGAAACTGCTCTGGGAAGCTGGGCCGCTTGGTTGATGCAGGAGAGAGGCTGAGGTCTGACTGAGAAGTGAAACAAGTACTACTCAGGGACCACTAGAAGCTATCGGTGCATAAGGAGGTGGCACTCGTGTTTATTGTTGCTCAGGAATTTTTGCAATTTTTTTCTACTTATTAAAAATTTTGCCCTTTTAAATAAAAATATTAATGCACTTTATTGTCATAATTGAGAGAAACACTGAAGCACTTGTGGGTCCTGATAGCACCGTGTTAGAAGAAGAAGAAGAAGAAGAAGAAGAAGATGATGATGATGATGATGATGATGATGATGATGATGATGATGATGATGATGATGATGATGGTGATGATGATGAGGATGTTGATGATGATGATGACGATGATGACGATGATGATCGGGTCGGACGACAGCCACGAGAGAAACCCCGGACTGTCGCACCGGCCCTTTTTCTAAACGACTGACGGAAGTAGCCGACCCGGACGTCGAAAAACACAAGGCCAAACACACAGATAGTGAAGAAAGGAGATGATCGGGTCGGACAGCTGCTAGAAAGTATCGTGCAGAGACAGCAAAGTGTGAAGGCTGTGGTCGAGACTTGTCCAAAACTAATATGGCAAGACACAGACAAACGTGCAGGGGAACGTAGCTATCGGTGTCCCATGCCCTTCGGGCGAGAACGGGATGAAGAAAAAGAAGATGATGATGAACTACTACTACTACTACTACTACTACTACTACTACTACTACTACTACTACTACTACTACTACTACTACTACTACTACTACTACTACTACTACTACTACTACTACTACTACTACTACTACTACTACTACTACTACTACTACTACTACTACTACTACTACTACTACTACTACTACTACTACTACTACTACTACTACTACTACTACTACTACTACTACTACTACTACTACTACTACTACTACTACTACTACTACTACTACTACTACTACTGCTACTACTACTACTACTACTACTACTACTACTACTACTACTACTACTACTACTACTACTACTACTACTACTACTACTACTACTACTACTACTACTACTACTACTACTACTACTACTACTACTACTACTACTACTACTACTACTACTACTACTACTACTACTACTACTACTACTACTACTACTACTACTACTACTACTACTACTGCTACTACTACTACTACTACTACTACTACTACGATAGTTGTAAAAAAGAAGCATTTTACTATTTTTCAAGCATGATTTTATTTGTTCCAAAAATTATGAGCAATTAAGCCATGAAGCAAATTAATGTAAAGTCGTTCCGCTTTAACAAGGAAAAGTCTTGTCATGTTTGCGCGCATTCCGGAAATGACAAATGAATTTCCGCTTGCAGTTTCCGGTACACACAGAGGGCTGGTCGCTGGGAACATTCAGCTTGTAGTGAAACCTGAATGTTTGAAAGGTTCTGTGAGAATGTGCTCGGGAAGTGCAATTCAGAGCTAAAAAGCGACTCACCGGTAGAATTTCTGAAACAGGCTGTCATCGGATTCGAACCGCCGGACCAGGTCGGCCCAGCTTTGTGGGAAGGCGAGTTGCATGTCGTAGGCGGACTGGCAATCGTCAGGAATGAGTTTCATTGTTGGGGAAATGAGTGGCTTGTAAATTTAAACTAATTAGCCCAACTACTCACCGTGGTGTTGTACTCAAGGAACCAGACTGGCTCCCTGCCCTGCCCTGCCAAGTTGGCTTCCGTGAGGTTGAATATGTAGTTGCTGTAGCTGAGCACTTGCTGCAGTGGGTGGGTGGGTGAGCTGCTTGGGTCAAGGTGGGTGAGAGTTGCTTGGGTCAGGGTAGGCGAGGATTGCTTGGGTCAGGGTGGGTGAGGGTTGCTTGGGTCAGGGTGGGTGAGGGTTGCTTGGGTCAGGGTGGCTGAGGGTTGCTTGGGTCAAGGTGGGTGAGGGTTGCTTGGGTCAAGGTGGGTGAGGGTTGCTTGGGTCAGGGTGGGTGAGGGTTGCTTGGGTCAAGGTGGGTGAGGGTTGCTTGGGTCAGGGTGGGTGAGGGTTGCTTGGGTCAAGGTGGGTGAGGGTTGCTTGGGTCAAGGTGGGTGAGGGTTGCTTGGGTCAAGGTGGGTGAGGGTTGCTTGGGTCAAGGTGGGTGAGGGTTGCTTGGGTCAGGGTGGATGAGGGTTGCTTGGGTCAAGGTGGGTGAGGGTTGCTTGGGTCAGGGTGGGTGAGGGTTGCTTGGGTCAGGGTGGGTGAGGGTTGCTTGGGTCAGCTGGGTGGGTGAGGGTTGCTTGGGTCAGGGTGGGTGAGGGTTGCTTGGGTCAGGGTGGGTGAGGGTTGCTTGGGTCAGGGTGGGTGAGGGTTGCTTGGGTCAGAGTGGATGCGAGTTGCTTGGGTCAGGGTGGGTGAGGGTTGCTTGGGTCAGCTGGGTGGGTGAGGGTTGCTTGGGTCAGGGTGAGTGAGGGTTGCTTGGGTCAGGGTGGGTGAGGGTTGCTTGGGTCAGCTGGGTGGGTGAGGGTTGCTTGGGTCAGGGTGGATGAGGGTTGCTTGGGTCAAGGTGGGTGAGGGTTGCTTGGGTCAGGGTGGGTGAGGGTTGCTTGGGTCAGGGTGGGTGAGGGTTGCTTGGGTCAGCTGGGTGGGTGAGGGTTGCTTGGGTCAGGGTGGGTGAGGGTTGCTTGGGTCAGGGTGGGTGAGGGTTGCTTGGGTCAGGGTGGGTGAGGGTTGCTTGGGTCAGAGTGGATGCGAGTTGCTTGGGTCAGGGTGGGTGAGGGTTGCTTGGGTCAGCTGGGTGGGTGAGGGTTGCTTGGGTCAGGGTGAGTGAGGGTTGCTTGGGTCAGGGTGGGTGAGGGTTGCTTGGGTCAGCTGGGTGGGTGAGGGTTGCTTGGGTCAGGGTGGGTGAGGGTTGCTTGGGTCAGGGTGGGTGAGGGTTGCTTGGGTCAGGGTGGGTGAGAGTTGCTTGGGTCAGGGTGGGTGAGGATTGCTTGGGTCAGGCTGGGTGAGGATTGCTTGGGTCAGGGTGGGTGAGGGTTGCTTGGGTCAGCATTCATAGGTTATGAAGTCATAGTCAAATTAAGCTGTCACAATGTTCCAAGAAATCAGTAGAGCAGCTTGTTTATTTGCTCAGTTTACATTCCTAGTGAGTGCAGCTGGTGATGTCACTCACAAATGACGCCCCAGAGTAATTTCCATCAACTTCGTAGATCCGGTATGACGGGTTCTGCGAAGTCTTCAGGCTACCGGACACATAGATGGTGCCGAAGGCTCGGGTCTGGTTGGCTGGGTCCAGCATCACGGCGAAGTTGTCCAGGTGGGTGTGGCCGAAAAAGTGACCGGCGATTGTCGACTCGTATCTGCGAGTGTGTGAGAGAACAGACTGTGTCTTGTCTGTGCGTTAGGGAATCCATGCCTTGGGGAATCCATGCCTTGGGGAATCCATGCCTTGGGGAATAAATGCCTTGGGGAATCCATGCCTTGGGGAATCCATGCCTTGGGGAATAAATGCCTTGGGGAATAAATGCCTTGGGGAATCCATGCCTTGGGGAATCCATGCCTTGGGGAATCCATGCCTCAGGGAATCCATGCCTTGGGGAATCCATGCCTCAGGGAATCCATGCCTTGGGGAATCCATGCCTTGGGGAATCCATGCCTTGGGGAATCCATGCCTTGGGGAATCCATGCCTTGGGGAATCCATGCCTTGGGGAATCCATGCCTTGGGGAATCCATGCCTTGGGGAATCCATGCCTTGGGGAATCCATGCCTTGAGGAATCCATGCCTTGGGGAATCCATGCCTTGGGGAATCCATGCCTTGGGGAATCCATGCCTTGGGGAATCCATGCCTTGGGGAATCCATACCTTGGGGAATCCATGCCTTGGGGAATCCATGCCTTGGGGAATCCATTCCTTGAAGAATCCATGCCTTTGGGGAATCCATGCCTTGGGGAATCCATGCCTTGGGGAATCCATGCCTTGGAGAATCCATGCCTTGAGGGAATCCATGCCTTGGGGAATTCACGCCTTAGGGAATCCATGCCTTGGGGAATCCATGCAGTATACCCAAATACACAGCTGATGTCTATGGCAGCAACCCCTGCCATTTAACCCCCTCTTTACCGCTCAGCAATTTTAAAATAATTCCACGAGTAGCCCTTGATCACGCCATTCGGCGGGATGTGGCCCAGTACGTGCACTTTCTCGCCGCTGTCCTCAGCCCGCTGCAGAACGTCGATGAACCACTGGTACTGGCCGTCCGGATCGGTCAGGTTGCCTAGCAGCCACCTGCGGTTTGTTTTAATGAAGAATACCTATTTAACTTCAAGCGCTAATCTGGGAAGGGTGGATCGATCGATTTCCAAGAAAAACGCACCAGTTCAAATCGCCGCCATAGTTCATGTTAAGCGACACGACGCGCAGGCCGGGCCTGAGCAGCTGCGTGTAGTAGCCGCCTCTGAAAGTGTGAAATCAGAGTGTGAGAGTCAGAGAGGTGAGAGTCGGGGAGGTGAGAGTCGGGGAGGTGAGAGTCGGAGAGGTGAGATTCGGAGAGGTGAGAGTCGTGAAGTGAGAATCAGAGAGGTGAGAGTCGGGGAGGTGAGAGTCGGAGAGGTGAGAGTCGGAGAGGTGAGAGTCGGTGAGGTGAGAGTCAGAGAGGTGAGAGTCGGAGAGGTAAGAGTCGGAGAGGTGAGAATTAGAGAGGTGAGAATCAGAGAGGTGAGGAATTAGAGAGGTGAGAGTCAGAGAGGTGAAGAATTAGAGAGGTGAGAGTCAGAGAGGTGAGAATTAGAGGGGTGAGAATCAGAGAGGTGAGAATCAGAGAGGTGAGGAATTAGAGAGGTGAGAGTCTAAGAGGTTAGAGTCGGAGAGGTGAGAGTTGGAGAGGTGAGAGTCGGAGAGGTGAGAGTCGGAGAGGTGAGAGTCGGAGAGGTGAGAGTCGGAGAGGTGAGAGTCGGAGAGGTGAGAGTCAGAGAGGTGAGAGTCAGAGAGGTAAGAGTCGGAGAGGTGAGAGTCGGAGAGGTGAGAGTCAGAGAGATGAGAGTCGGAGAGGTGAGAGTCAGAGAGATGAGAGTCGGGGAGGTGAGAGTCAGAGATGTGAGAGTCGGAGAGGTGAGAATCGGAGAGGTAAGAATCGGAGAGGTGAGAGTCGGAGAGGTGAGAGTCGGAGAGGTGAGAGTCGGAGAGGTGAGAATCGGAGAGGTGAGAATCGGAGAGGTGAGAGTCGGAGAGGTGAGAATCAGAGAGGTGAGAGTTGGGGAGGTGAGAATTAGAGAGATGAGAATCAGAGAGGTGAGGAATTAGAGAGGTGAGAGTCAGAGAGGTGAGAGTCGGAGAGGTGAGAGTCGGAGAGGTGAGAGTCAGAGAGATGAGAGTCGGAGAGGTGAGAGTCAGAGAGATGAGAGTCGGGGAGGTGAGAGTCAGAGATGTGAGAGTCGGAGAGGTGAGAGTCAGAAACTTAGAGGAAGTTGAGAGTATAGGAAAGGGTGAGTCAGACAGACGCTGCCATCTGTCAAGTCCCTGAGCAATTCAGCCAATGCAGAAAGCGCCGAATACCTGAGCACGTTCGCCTTCTGATCAGCCGGAATCCAGGGGGACAGGAGCTGCCACACCTTGGTGTACAGCCAGTCCATTGAATCGTTGCCCACTATGTACCGCGGAGGGAAGCTGGATTGGCAAGCATCAAATTTAGCTTCTTTTTATAATTTTTTATTCCAACAAATTTGCAATGCATTACACCAAACAAACCTATTCACTGGCACGCTCTCATGGTTGCCCATAGCAACCACCAGAGGCACGCCAGGAAAGTACTTCTGCACCAGCTGAGTGAAGCCGCTGTACAGGGCGATCTCCTCCTGCCGGGTCTGCTCCCACACGTGGTGGTCCGGCAGGTCACCGGTGAAGTAGATCAGGTCGAACTGCTCGAGTGGGGAGTCAACAGGTGATCGACGGGTGCAGATTTTGTATTGAACTTGATGGAAATTGAGTAGTTTTATGGTGACTGGGTCAAGTGGTCAAGTGGTGCTGTGTCCTCCCACTGAGTGAGTTTGAGAGGCTGCTGTGTCCTCCCACTGAATGAGTTTGAGAGGCTGCTGTGTCCTCCCACTGAATGAGTTTGAGAGGCTGCTGTGTCCTCCCACTGAATGAGTTTGAGAGGCTGCTGTGTCCTCCCACTGAATGAGTTGAGAGGCTGCTGTGTCCCACTGAATGAGTTTGAGAGGCTGCTGTGTCCTCCCACTGAATGAGTTTGAGAGGCTGTAGTGTCCCACTGAATGAGTTTGAGAGGCTGCTGTGTCCTCCCACTGAATGAGTTTGAGAGGCTGCTGTGTCCTCCCACTGAATGAGTTTGAGAGGCTGCTGTGTCCTCCCACTGAATGAGTTTGAGAGGCTGCTGTGTCCCACTGAATGAGTTTGAGAGGCTGCTGTGTCCTCCCACTGAATGAGTTTGAGAGGCTGTAGTGTCCCACTGAATGAGTTTGAGAGGCTGCTGTGTCCCACTGAATGAGTTTGAGAGGCTGCTGAGTCCCACTGAATATGCTAACTTCATTACTGACAGTAGGAAAATGCAAAAATCTTGCAGCTATTTTCTGCGCCCACCTGTCGATCCCTGGCGATCTGCTTGAAGGAGTTGTCGGCGGTCCACCAGGGCAGGTCGCAGTTGTAGTCGCCCCAGTAGGCGGCTCGGCGCTTCGACGATGCTGCAAAATTGACGTCGGTGCAAAATATTCTCGCTTTTCTACTCTTATCAGTAGTATCAGTAGCAATAGAAAGTTTGGCGTGTATTGCACTACAAGCGTAGTAAATTATGCGATTAAGTGGGCGCAAAAAGACATCCCAGTGTGCATGCACTTGTCTGACCTACATCGGATTCATCAATCAGATTAGTCTGAACCATTTCTGCAACAAGCCGGTTAGAGGATAACTGCCTATGCTTCTGCCTATGCCACTGCCTATGCCACTGCCTATGCCACTGCCTATGCCACTGCCTATGCCACTGCCTACGGTATGCCACTGCCTATGCCACTGCCTATGCCACTGCCTATGCCACTGCCTATGCCACTGCCTATGCCACTGCCTGTGCCACTGCCTATGCCACTGCCTATGTCACTGCCTATGCCACTGCCTATGCCACTGCCTATGCCACTGCCTATGCCACTGCCTATGCCACTGCCTATGCCACTGCCTATGCCACTGCCTATGCCACTGCCTATGCCACTGCCTATGCCACTGCCTATGCCACTGCCTATGCCACTGCCTATGCCACTGCCTATGCCACTGCCTATGCCACTGCCTATGCCACTGCCTATGCCACTGCCTATGCCACTGCCTATGCCACTGCCTGTGCCACTGCCTATGCCACTGCCTATGCCACTGCCTATGCCACTGCCTATGCCACTGCCTATGCCACTGCCTATGCCACTGCCTATGCCGCTGCCTATGCCACTGCCTATGCCACTGCCTATGCCACTGCCTATGCCACTGCCTATGCCACTGCCTATGCCACTGCCTATGCCACTGCCTATGCCACTGCCTATGCCACTGCCTATGCCACTGCCTATGCCACTGCCTATGCCACTGCCTATGCCACTGCCTATGCCACTGCCTATGCCACTGCCTATGCCACTGCCTATGCCACTGCCTATGCCACTGCCTATGCCACTGCCTATGCCACTGCCTATGCCACTGCCTATGCCACTGCCTATGCCACTGCCTATGCCACTGCCTATGCCACTGCCTATGCCACTGCCTATGCCACTGCCTATGCCACTGCCTATGCCACTGCCTATGCCACTGCCTATGCCACTGCCTATGCCACTGCCTATGCCACTGCCTATGCCACTGCCTATGCCACTGCCTATGCCACTGCCTATGCCACTGCCTATGCCACTGCCTATGCCACTGCCTATGCCACTGCCTATGCCACTGCCTGTGCCACTGCCTATGCCACTGCCTATGCCACTGCCTATGCCACTGCCTATGCCACTGCCTATGCCACTGCCTATGCCACTGCCTATGCCGCTGCCTATGCCACTGCCTATGCCACTGCCTATGCCACTGCCTATGCCACTGCCTATGCCGCTGCCTATGCCACTGCCTATGCCACTGCCTATGCCACTGCCTATGCCACTGCCTATGCCACTGCCTATGCCACTGCCTATGCCGCTGCCTATGCCACTGCCTATGCCACTGCCTATGCCACTGCCTATGCCACTGCCTATGCCACTGCCTATGCCACTGCCTATGCCACTGCCTATGCCACTGCCTATGCCACTGCCTATGCCACTGCCTATGCCACTGCCTATGCCACTGCCTATGCCACTGCCTATGCCACTGCCTATGCCACTGCCTATGCCGCTGCTTATGCCACTGACGGAATGGGGAGGCCGCGAAGCCACCTAAAGCTTCTGCAGCTACCGAGTTCACCGAGTTTACACAGCTGCATCCACAGACCATGGATAATAAGCCCATTCTAGCTTCATACTGCTTTGCTAGACTCCAGCATCATCCTGTCCCAGACTCCACCATCATCCTGTCTCAGACACAAGCATCATCCTGTCTCAGACTCCAGCATCATCCTGTCCCAGACTCCAGCATCATCCTGTCTCAGACTCCAGCATCATCCTGTCCCAGACTCCAGCATCATCCTGTCCCAGAATCCAGCATCATCCTGTCCCAGACTCCAGCATCATCCAGTCCCAGAATCCAGCATCATACTGTCCCAGACTCCAGCATCATCCAGTTCTAGACTCCAGCATCATCCTGTCCCAGACTCCAGCATCATCCAGTCCCAGACTCCAGCATCATCCTGTCCCAGACTCCAGCATCATCCAGTCCCAGACTCCAGCATCATCCAGTCCCAGACTCCAGCATCTCACGCGGCATCCCGTCGCTCCTTCTGCAGCAGGTGGGGAGGCCGCAGTCGGCGCTGGCGCCCACGCTGTACAAGGCGTCGATATGGACGTCGCTGAGGTGCAAAATTCGAAGCCTTGGCGCACCCGACTTTGGTGGCGAAATCGGCTTCACTGGCGGCTTGGGATTTGGCGGCAGGCTGATGTTCCAGAAGTAGTCGAACTGCGGAATTGAAGCGTTGGAGCAGCCGGCGCCCAAGTACTGGCCGCAGACATCATCGGGGTCCAGGTAGACATGATCCAGGGCATACATGAACATCGGCTGGGGTGTCAGTGAGAGTGAGTTAGTCAGTGAGTCAGTCAGTGAGAGTGAGTCAGTCAGTGAGTCAGTCAGTGAGAGTGAGTCAGTCAGTGAGTCAGTCAGTGAGAGTGAGTCAGTCAGTGAGTCAGTGAGAGTGAGTCAGTCAGTCAGTGAGAGTGAGTCAGTCAGTGAGAGTGAGCTAGTCAGTGAGAGTGAGTCAGTCAGTGAGAGTGAGTCAGTAAGTGAGAGTGAGTCAGTCAGTGAAAGTGAGTCAGTCAGTGAGAGTGAGTCAGTCAGTCAGTGAGAGTGAGTCAGTCAGTGAGAGTGAGTCAGTGAGAGTGAGTCAGTCAGTCAGTGAGAGTGAGTCAGTCAGTGAGAGTGAGTCAGTGAGAGTGAGTCAGTCAGTCAGTGAGAGTGAGTCAGTCAGTGAGAGTGAGTCAGTGAGAGTGAGTCAGTCAGTGAGAGTGAGTCAGTGAGAGTGAGTCAGTCAGTCAGTGAGAGTGAGTCAGTCAGTGAGAGTGAGTCAGTGAGAGTGAGTCAGTGAGAATGAGTCAGTCAGTCAGTGAGAGTGAGTCAGTCAGTCAGTGAGAGTGAGTCAGTCAGTGAGGTTCGGGGCTCACCTGCCACAATTTCACGACTCCGTCGCACACCTGAGGCGCCTCTTTGTAGCTGTATAGGCAGATTATTCGAGCCACTTCTGGCACGAGGCTGTTCTCTAAAACAGTGGCGAGTTATGGAGAATGAGTCTTGGGTAGCCTGAGGAATGGAGTCTGGTGTAGTCCTTGGAGTGGAGGCTGAGGTGGAGGCTGAGGTAGGCTCTGGGAGTAGAGTATGTGGTAGGGCGTGCAGTGGAGGCTGTGGTAGGCTCTGGGAGTAGAGTATGTGGTAGGGCGTGCAGTGGAGGCTGTGGTAGGCTCTGGGAGTAGAGTATGTGGTAGGGCGTGCAGTGGAGGCTGAGATAGGCTCTGGGAGTAGAGTATGTGGTAGGGCGTGCAGTGGAGGCTGAGGTAGGCTCTGGGAGTAGAGTATGTGGTAGGGCGTGCAGTGGAGGCTGAGGTAGGCTCTGGGAGTAGAGTATGTGGTAGGGCGTGCAGTGGAGGCTGAGGTAGGCTCTGGGAGTAGAGTATGTGGTAGGGCGTGCAGTGGAGGCTGTGGTAGGCTCTGGGAGTAGAGTATGTGGTAGGGCGTGCAGTGGAGGCTGAGGTAGGCTCTGGGAGTAGAGTATGTGGTAGGGCGTGCAGTGGAGGCTGAGGTAGGCTCTGGGAGTAGAGTACGTGGTAGGGCGTGCAGTGGAGGCTGAGGTAGGCTCTGGGAGTAGAGTATGTGGTAGGGCGTGCAGTGGAGGCTGTGGTAGGCTCTGGGAGTAGAGTATGTGGTAGGGCGTGCAGTGGAGGCTGTGGTAGGCTCTGGGAGTAGAGTATGTGGTAGGGCGTGTAGTGGAGGCTGTGGTAGGCTCTGGAGTAGTGTTGTGAAGACTTATGCAGTGAACTGATTGAAGGTGAGGCGGGTCGAGCAGCTGAGCTCTCCAACTCACTCCCTTCATCCAACAGCCGACGCGCCAGAGCCACGCCGGTCTTGCAGACGTCGCACTCGAGGTTGATGCTGACGGCGCGGCCACTTTGAAACCGCAGTGGCGCCGAAAGAGCGGCGGCTACGGCCAGCGTGACGCAGACTCCGCTTAGCAACCAGTGACGCCTCATCCAGTATTGCTTACTGAAGATTTTCTGTTATAGAGCTCTGCCTATGTAAACTGGTCAACGCTGATCTGAGTTTTTGCGCTTACCAGCTGCTCTGACACAAAACAGCTCAGTTATAGCAGCCTGGCTGCTATCTACTCGTAGCTCTGGCCACGAACATACATGCAGAGATTAGACTCTACCGGGCGAGTGCAGAAATGCAACGAATGGGGGCCCTGGGTTGAACTTGCGCTTTTTAGGCTGTGCATAACTGAGTTTTTCTTGCCGATTTTTATGATATTTTGAGCAGTATTAGCACTAATGAGCTCTGAGCAGAATGATATATGAGCACTGAGCGGAATGATACATGAGCACTGAGCAGAGTGATATATGAGCACTGAGCAGAGTGATATATAAGCACTGAGTAGAGTGATATATGAGCACTGAGCAGAATGACATGTGAAAACTGAGCAGAATGACATGTGAACACTGAGCAGAATGACATGTGAACACTGAGCAGAATGACATGTGAAAACTGAGCAGAATGACATGTGAACACTGAGCAGAATGATATATGAGCACTGAACAGAACGATATGAACAATATATATCTACTCTGAACACTCGATATATGAGCACACAATCCATAATCAGTTAGGCTTTGTATACCAAAAACAGCAAAACAAAAAGGCTAATTGGAAGTTCGTACAAGTTTTATTTCGGAAGCAATTGCTCGCTGTGCACATCAAGTGCTGGAAAGTGCACGAGGAAAGCTAGCTGTGTTTATTGCAACTCGCAGAAATTCTGCAACCATCTTGCTGCACCGCTTTATTGCTGTCCATTGCCGGATACTTGGGCTTTCTGCGCTACAGCTTTCTGTACTGCCAGCTGCTTTATGAAGCCATTGAACTGTGTGGGGTCAGTGCGCTACCTCCTAAATCCCATTATTCCTTTATCTAATCCCCTCTCTTCCCTGATTCCTTCCTTACAAGAAGGAAGGACTGTCCAGCTCCTTTCTTCCCAACCCTTCCTTCCTTCATTGCGTCTTTCCTGACAATCTCATTCCTTCCTGACAATCTCATTGCTTCCTGACAATTTCATTGCTTCCTGACAATCTCATTGCTTCCTGACAATCTCATTGCTTCCTGACAATCTCATTGCTTCCTGACAATCTCATTGCTTCCTGACAATTTCATTCCTTCCTGACAATTTCATTCCTCACTGACAATTTCATTCCTTTCTGACAATTTCATTCCTTCCTGACAATTTCATTCCTTCCTGACAATCTCATTCCTCCCTGACAATTTCATTCCTTTCTGACAATCTCATTCCTTCCTGACAATTTCATTCCTTTCTGACAATTTCATTGCTTCCTGACAATTTCATTCCTACCTGACAATTTCATTCCTTTCTGACAATTTCATTCCTTTCTGACAATTTCACTCATTCCTGCTCACTTTATTCACTTATGCTTGAAACTCCTTGCATTGATTCCTTGCTGATGCATTCATTTCATCCCCGGCTATTCAATCCTTTCTGACCATCCATTCATCACTAACGCTCGTGTTTTTGATTGCGAAGGCCTCTCTGACACTGCATGCAGTCGCACTGGGCGCAATCAATTCTGTTTTCATCGCAGATTGTGCGCAATACTTCATAGCGCAGTGTAAAATAGGCTTTTGTCTGGAAGTTCTGCGAACCAGACAAAACAGCGGATGCCGGCCCTGAAGAACAAGCTGACGAAATTTCTGCACAGCCGCCTCCCCGCGCCTGTCGCGGGGCTGGGAAAGTCCTGAAGAAGAACAACAACAGGCAGCGGAAGACAGATGCGACCGGGAAATGGGCGGTTGGCGGCAGGCACGCAAGACATCCGATAAAATTTCAAGTTTAAAGTATATGGTGTATGAAGTATATGAAGCATATTGACTTATATAGTTTTTATTTATTTGATCAAAAGTACAAGAAAACATCATTTTCATACAGCAGTAAAGGACACTAATTAATAGTTATTGAAACTTTAGTACTAATAACAAAGGTGAAAAGAGCACTAAGTCCACCAATAAGCCTGCAATATTAACTCAAAGAAGCTACAGAAGGCAATCGAGCAATATCTAATAATTACAGTGTCGCATTGCACCGTTTCGACATTCGATTAAAACTAAGGGTCGATATTGATTAGAAGCTTACACTGCGGCAGTAGTGGGGGCGGATTAAAGATTTATTGCATTATTTGTACGGTAGTCAAGGCCCTGCGCTGATAACGGAAGTGCATCCTGATCGGTTCTACTTTTATCACTTTACACTCGGGGCTTGAATTCAGTCTCAGTGTTGGGTGAACTGCGTGCCGCTTTCGAAAATGTCTGGAGCGCTTTTCGACCCACTTTTGTTTAAATCTCTGGTGTTTTTCCTAGAAAGCCGAGTGCAGCCTGCGCTCGATCCTCAGCACTTGAATATCGGCTTCACCAGCTCGGCGTTGACGTCGGTGACGCTGAAGAAGGCGGCGACAACTGAGTTCACATCGGCCTGGCCGCGAGAGCAGGCGGTCTGGGCCACGCTGAGCAGCAGCAGCTGCGAGAAGCTCACGTTCGCCTGCTTCGAGGAGGCGCCCGGCGGGCAGGCGAAGCCGAAAAAGTCGGCGCAGGCGCCGCCACCGCCACCGCCGCCGCCTCCGAGGCCGACTGTGACGGGGAAGGTGCGGTTCCGCAGCGCCTGGCAGGGGCCGCGCAGGCCAGCAGACCGGCCGGGGACCAGCGGGCAGCCGAACGGGCTGTTGTCATCGTCATCGGAAGCCTGCAGCTTCGTGTGCGTGTGTAGGCCGGTGACCACGATCAGCGCCACCAGCACCAGGCAGAGGCAGACGCTGAGGATGCACACCACGGGCGAACACTGGTTCTGCCGACTCTCCACCTCCTCGACTGTGGCTTCCGACGGCTTCTGCTGCTGATCCACCATGACTTGGCTCGGGCTGGTAGCTTGGCGGCTGAATTCAATTCGCTCCTTCGGGACCGGGATAAACCAGCTCGCTGGCTTATCAGTTTTTCAAGTCGGCGGCGGCTATTTCTTTTTCCTATCCTCCATTCATTTGCATCTCCCCCCCCTGATGCACGCGTTTTCAGGGAGAACAGCCGCATGCATGGGCTTGGCAGGATGGCCGGGCCGGGCACAGGGCCGGTTTTCCTTACCCCGTAGAAGCCTTCAAATGGTTCGAGCGCTCGTCAACCTCCATCGGTTTTCCTACTTCCAGTCGCTCCGAATGGACAGATCCGGAAGTAGAGGGCGCAGTGACCCCAGCCTGGGAGGCACCCAGCTCCGCTCGGCGGACCTATTCAACATCGCCTTCTCCCAGGAGGGAAGGATATCCGTGTATGTGTGCGATATACGGCCCTCGCCACCCCAAACCGGATTTTTCTAGTTGAGGCATTTTTAAGCAGATCCCCCACACACACGCACGCATACGCTCTCCCCGACCGATGCGATGAAGTCAGCTATAGCTACGCTTTTCTTTTCTTGCAATATACTGCATTTGGCCTGTTGCGCTAAAAGCAAGGGGCTGATCAGCCCCTCAGGTTGTTTAGCTAGGGTTATTAGGGCCAAAAGGATCCCGGGATCTTCAAAGTTCAAATGAGTTCAATTCCATTTAGTTAGTATCTATAATTAGGCAAAAATCGGATCAGTCATTCCTGTAGACTCATCTTATTTCATATAAAAGATGAAAGCTTATATAGAGCATATTTCGACGAACCAAAACCACTTATTTCTTCAATCTGATGAATGCTACGATCCTCCTCCTCCAGAATCTCGAATTTCTACAAAGATGGTGAATAAAAAATGGTTCTATTATTATTTATTATTTATTTACCATTTTTGTAGAAACGTTAAACCAGTGAGACGAAGTCAAGGCAGTTGGCACGAGAGGCGCAGGTTCGAGCCTGGCCCTATTGCACGAGTATTCGAGCGTATTTATTAACTTTAATTTACCGGACTTAAAAGCCAAATAAAAACCTTGGAGACTTAAAAGCGAGAAAAAAAATCAATACGCGCTTGGCGGGTCAGCGACAGCCCGCACCGTATTAAATAAACGCCACCCAGGCCGCGGGCACGTGACCAAGGCCAGGCCCACCACCCCCCGCACCAACGCACAAGAGCCACGCCCCACTGGTTTAACACCCAACCAAGCTACGCCCGGTCGGACCATTAAACCAGTGAGACGAAGTCAAGGCAGTTGGCACGAGAGGCGCAGGTTCGAGCCTGGCCCAACCCAAACCAGAAAGTTCGACAAAGAGAGAGAGAGAGTTAGAGCGCGCCAACCCGACGAGCCAAGCCATGCACCGCCGCCCTGGCATCCGAGTCCCGAACAGATAGATAGCGAAACACTGAGTTGCCCTTCCAGTCGCCCAGCTTCTTGATCATCGGCAGTGGAACACCGAGCTGCATGGCTGCCGTAGCGCCGCCACGCCGCAGCCCGTGGCCAGTGAACTCGCGTGGCGACAAACCCGCCGATGTGCAGAGCGAACGAAGCCGGCTATCAAACCTGCTAGCCGTCAGAGGCAACCATCCCGCGGACGACCACGTGGAGAACAGGTGAACCGGACGCGGCGCCTGGCCGATTCGGTTTGTCCGTAGCTGCCGCTCGAGCGCACGGAACGGGCACAGGACACCCAAGCTTCCATCAGGCAGTTTCGGAAGAAACACTCGCTGAACTCGATCGCCAAACTGGTTGGTCTTCGAATGCCGCACAGTGAGCTCACAGTCGTACTCTGAGAAGACGATGCTCGATGCTGCCAGGTCGCACCACAGATCGAGCTGCCCCGATTGCGTCGTCACATTCGCTTTTCGCAGCATACCCCACCAGGCTGCCAGAACTGCTGCCCAGAACGCGATGTCACTCTTCAGACGTTGGTCCAGGTGGGCGTGTAGCTTGAGGAGATCCGCGACTCTGAATGGCTCCCTTGAGCGCTGCTGCCGACTGAGACACCGGCGAAGACCACGAAGCACCAGCTTAACCATCGGCGACTCGCACGGGTCCGACCGGCCGAGAGCTCTGAAGTACAGCGAGACCGCGTTAGCATACGCCTGGCAACTCCGAAAGGCTGACAGCCGGGTGGACAGCTCGGCCAGGTATTCAGCCACGTGCACAGGCTCTGCCCGCAGCGGCGTCAGGTGCCGGGAATTGCAAAATCGCAGCCAAGACGCGAGCTGCGACCGGTAACTCCGCTTCGTGCGGGGCGCGTAGGCATTGCCCAGGATAAACGCGCAACGCTTGCTGAGGCGGTCGGGAGTCTGGCGCGGAGGGCCTGTAAAATGAGAAAAACGGAGGCAGCAGGGCAGAAAGCATGGCTAGCGATCTCGTTAAAACAGCAGTCAACAGAGCCATACACCCGAAATAAAAAATCGCGCATTTTGTCCACGGCGTGCAGCCTAGAGCACGGGTCCGCAAAGACATGGTACCAGCCAGGCACATGAAAAGCGCGCACCTCAACCCCACGCCTAACAGCAATGAGCATGGCAGTCTGGAACAGCGGCTGCAACTCAGGCTGCCGACAGCAACCTCTGTTAATCATGCCAACAGCCGCACTAGAGTCGGAGTAGACCACGACCGAACTCTCATTTAAAAAGGCACCCCAGCGAACCATAGCCAGCAGCGGAACAATAGCTTCTTTGTACGTGATATGCTTGTCTTTAAACTTTCCTCCAGCATCCAGATCCCAATTGACGTACAGCCAATCCACCATACCGCTACCATTGCGCAAAATGGCTCCGCCACCAGCACTGCTCGCATCGGTTTCGATGATCCAGCCGTTTGTGCAACTTCTCCAAAGCTGAAAATCAGGCAGCTTCAGAAGGGCACCTCGCCACCAGAGTAAAATACGCAGTGTCAGCGGACACACGCACTTTGTGATGTGGCTTTTCCAGGGCATTAAGCAGGTCGAACAGGGGTCTTAGGAAGCAACTCCCAGCGTGCACCACCTGGACGACCCAGCTGAGCTTGCCACAAAGCGACGAAAGCTGTCGTTTCGAGAGACGCCTGCGCTGCGAAAAGTTAAGCAGTGTGGTGCGCATTTCCTCACACTTTTCCGCCGGCACACTAAGAACTCCACGGACAGTATCAATCTGCACACCGAGATACACCAAGCATTGCGTAGGTTCAACCACTTTGTTCCAATTGACACCAAAACCTAACTGGCGAACCAGCTTAATCAGCTCTTTCAGAGCATCCATACACTCTTTCTCACTCTCGGCCGCAACCAGAAAATCATCCAGGTAAACCGAAATATTGGCCACGCCGCGTCGCACCATCATCCTCTTGACCGCTTGAGTAAGCCGGTAGAAAATCTCGACCGAGGCGCAGCTACCAAAGGGTAGCCGGGTGTCGACAAGCCATGTCAGATCACGGTTGCCTTTAAAGCGCCAACCAATGCCGGTCGCCTGGTAATCATCCGGATGGATCGCCACGCTTCTGTAAGCTTGCGACAAATCAAGCTTTGCCATGAACCAGCCCTTGCCGATAGAGGCTGCAACCTTCTTGACGGACTCAAACCTGGGGCTCAGCTTCTTCGTATAGTTGTCATTTACCGAGTAGCCCGGAGGCGTGCTGCAGTCATGAATAAGTCGAACCTTCCCGTTATCCTTGGGAATTGCTCCCAGAGGGCTGACCATCGTAGGCTTCTTAGGCACAATCAAATACCTGCCATTCTCAATCTCTTCTTTAATTTGCAGCTCAACAGCGCGATGAAAAGTAGAAGTAGACATGTAATTGGCATTAAAAGTCTCACAAAGCCCTTTGCCATCAGTAATGCGAAAACCATTTGCGATGCCGTCTAGGATAAAATTCCGATCAGGGTCATTCTCAAGCTCAGAATCCCACGAACAAAAACACAGGCGACCCCCTGCACTGCCAACGACAGGATTGTTAAAATTTAAAGCAGGCTGAGCATTAGGCAAAATTTTAGGATTAAAACAGAGCATCGCAGACTTCAGTTTTTTGTCGAATGGTTGGCCTCAGGGTGGGCCTCGAAACAGATGCGGCATACGTGCCGGAATTTGCAGCTCGACCGGAAGCACCCCCGGCGAATAAAGTGCAAGCAGATCTCTTCCCCGTCTGGCGTTCTGAGGCTCTTGGGGTCTATTGGTTTTTGAAAACGCTGCTGCCGTGGCTGGGGCAATGACTTGCTGACTCCATGGTTTGCTGGAGTTCCAGTTCTGATTAAGTGCTTAGCAACGAGTTGGAAAGACTCCTTGCCCCATCGCATGCCAGTTTCAGCTTGCCTAGTGCGGTAGTCCTCGTCAAAACGATTCACCTGCGCAAGGCCGAAGCCCGCGTCAAACAGCTCGCCAATCTGTATTGAGTAGCGTAAGTAATTCATCAAATCAGTCGTGTCGGCAGTTCCATTTCTACTAGTCACCAGGGCACCATCCTTGATCATCTGCATCATCAGCCTGCAATTGCCTACCAAATACTGCGCTGCCGTGATGCTATCTGGATTAGGTTTTCTGCTCTTGTAAGTGATTCGGCCACCAGAACCATTAGCCAGCACCTCTTCCTGCTCAAAGCCGTCGAGGAAATCACGAACCAGGAGAGCCTTACGTCTACCAGAACACTCCATCCGTTCATTGGCCCTGTTCTGTGACAACAATCTGTCAAGCAGCTCATTGCCATTATCTGCTTGGTCTAATTCAGCATCATCACACCCATCAGGAAAGTAACTGGGGCCAGCAGGCTTGGCACACTCACCGCGATTCATAGGACGCGTGGATGGACACTCGCGCTGCAGATCTCCGATCTCCCTCTTGAGTTGAGCGGCTTCCTTGCGTAGCTGCAACAGTCTGATCTCCTTCTCCGCCTTCGCGATGTCCTCGTCCAGGCCCGCCGCCGACTCCCGAGCCGCCTCCGTACTGATGTTGTCGTCTGCTTCGGCTTCTTGCTCAGATTGCTCCATGTTCTGCAACAGCGAATCTGTCCACGACTGGTCTGGGGCCACCCAGGCCGCGGGCACGTGACCAAGGCCCGGCCCACCACCCCCCGCACCAACGCACAAGAGCCACGCCCCACTGGTTTAACACCCAACCAAGCTACGCCCGGTCGGACCAAGCTTCTTTGGAGGATCATAAATATATAGGATACGTCACTGCAGCCAAAAAATTACGTCTTGGAGACGTTTCACTTTCTATTGGATACGTAATTTTGCTATTCGGGAAATATGAAAGAGCATATTTGGACGAACCAAAATCACTTATTTCTTCGATCAAATGAATGCTTGATCCAGTCACAGCTGTCAGCGCTGCTAAAAAATGATCGTGCCATCAACTGCAACAGTCTCGCTATACGAACTACTGCGCGCTACTGGAAGCTGAAATGAACGACAGGATGCCTTTTAGAGAGCAGCACAGAAATGTTTTTCAAGCAGCGATACGAGTCTTGATCGAAGTTGGGCCAACAGTCGGCCGACCGACCTTCAACCGGAGACTCAGACGCTCTGTGAGAGACTGCTGGAGCAGATCGGTCTCCCAGAACTCGCACTCTAGCCGCCCATCTGGGAATTTCGCAAACAAGCGTTGTGTACGTGCCATCTGCACCAGCTGGGGAAGGTTAACAATGTCAGGAACAGTGTCAAATTCTAGTTAATGTCAGAAAACCGCACGAAGTTTGGTTCATTCAATTGTAATTTGCAAAGATACGACGAGTACTGGGTGCCCTAAAATCACGGTGCTACTTGGAAGCATATGGTCCCAACATCCAGAAATCGTGCATAAATACCGCTTGAATATCAGTTTCAGTCTTAAGTGTCAGATTGCATGTCTCAGTGTCTGTGACACTAGTGTCATCATATTGGCCATTATCAGCATTCCATGGAACTTACAATGGGAGGTCGTATCTAAGGTTTTTAATAGGAGATCAAAGAGGCTTCAAATTCCTAATTGCCATTTTTTTAATTAGACTTGAAGCAAGAGACTAGTTTGCTGCTTAATTACGTTTTTCGCGTGCGCTCGATGCGTAAATTTAAAAAAAGTTAAATTTATTATTTGTAACGAAATGAATCGCCGATACTAACACTTGAACTTTCAGCCGTCGAGAGTGCCAAGTCAGAGCGCGAACTCTTATTAACAATCGATGATTTATATTTATATTGGTTACTTATCAGTCATTAAAACAAAAGTTTCATTATAAAATTATCTTGCAAAATAACATAAATTACATACAGTAAAAAGTACAGTGAGATAAATACAATATAAATACTATAATACCAATACAACCTGATAAGAGTAAATACGAAATTATTTACTTTTAAATTACATACGCAGATATGTTACATATTTTCGCCGAAACCAAGAATTGGCACAATGATGGGTAAAGTGTAAAAAGTTGCATTGAGGTTTTTATCACTCGTTTATGCACATAGGAGGATACTTTACTTTTGCTCTTTTCTTATGAACAATCGTAAATCAATGATTTGTAGGCGGTAGCTAGTGTTGTGATCTATTTTCATGATTAGGGAGGGTCTCGCCTAACATACAATACAACCTGGGCCTAGGGCTAGGCGGCTAGTAGGCCTTGTTTTCAGTATTTTACTCCTATCCTATCCTGCATTCAATCCTTCATTATAATAGCTTATAAGCTTAATAATAGTATAAACACTTTACAAAACTAAAATGATAAACTCCAATAATAATAGGCTTGATTTGCTTTATATAGTAGGCCTAGGTCAATATAACAATGAGTATATTACTTGTCAATATTATTATTACTAATATTAGACAGGAATGAAAGTTTGGAAAAAAACTAGGCCTGGACCTGGCTCACTGGCTGTTATTAGCGAAGCCTATTACATACAGTAATATAATAAAAATTAAATAGATTCCAACCTTCGTAGTTAACTATTTAGCCTAGGGATTAACCATTTTAATATTTGAATAGCCTTCATGGCTTTTTAGTAATATATTTTTATTACTATGAATATGGTATCAATGATATAAAAAAATATAATTTGAATTTAATTTACTGTTTTTAAATTTATCTATTTTATTACAATATTGAAAATATAAATCATAAATGTTATAGGCTACTTTCATCTGTTTGACAAATGGTTTAAATTAAATACTTTATGTCATGATACTATTAAGCATATTTATTTATGAATATATATCTAAAATTTCCACTAGCTTTAGCATTCCTGTAAAAATGGTACCTTAGTCTAGAAATTTTTGAGATACTTTTCATATTATCCCATATACTAAAAATGAGTTGTGTGTGGGTATGCGATTGATTTCAGAAAAATTGGCTCAACCGATTTTCTTCAAATTTGCACCATTCGATCAGAAATTTTCCTGGGACGGTACATGCGTCTTGGCTAAGAAATTGCTCAATGTTAAAGAGATTAAATATTCGAAAAACATGCTTTTTGCAAAGGTCAAGCTAAATTTTCGACTTGAAATGTATTGGAAGAATGCTAGAAAAAACACTGACTGACTGAATTCCAATTGTGATAAAGATTGCATCACAACAAGTTGAAAACAGTGTCGAAGAAATGCACACCCGACTTGATTGAAATTGCGTAACCATATTGCTAATTTAAATTGGGACTGATACTGGCTGACTGAGAAATCGATTATGTCATAACTTTTTACTCTAACCGATTTGCTATAAGAATTGAATTATAAGGGCAAAAATTCATGTTCTCCAATTGACAAGAGATAGCATAGATGCGAACAGACTGGACTGCTAATGCAGCGACCTGGGTTCAAATCTTAGTAGTGCAAAAAGATATTTTTATTCAAAAACCTTAAAAATGCAAAATGCTAAACACAAATGAAGCACAATGTCAAACATTAAAGAGCCACCATGTCTAACATTAAAGAGCCACCATGTCGAACATTAAAGAGCCACCATGTCGAACATTAAAGAGCCACCATGTCGAACATTAAAGAGCCACCATGTCGAACATTAAAGAGCCACCATGTCCAACATATATGTGACTCCATGTCAAACATTAAAGAGCCATCATGTCAAACATAAAAGGACCACCATGTCGAACATTAAAGAGCCACCATGTCTAACATTAACGAGTATCCATGTCAAGTATATTCGTGACTCCATGTCAAACATTAAAGAGCCATCATGTAGAACATCAAAGAGCCACCATGTCAAACATTAACGAGTCACCATATCAAGCATATTCGTGACTCCATGTCAAACATTAAAGAGCCATCATGCCAAACATTAAAGAGCCACCATGTCGAACATAAAAGAGCCACCATGTAGAACATTAAAGAGCCATCATGCCAAATATTAAAGAGCCACCATATCGAACATAAAAGAGCCACCATGTAGAACATTAAAGAGCCACCATGTCAAACATTAACGAGTCACCATGTCAAGCTTATACATGACTCCATTTCAGACATTAAAGTGCCACTATGTCGAACATTAAAGAGCCACCATGTCTAACATTAAAGAGCCACCATGTCGAACGTTAAAGAGCCACCATGTCGAACATAAAAGAGCCACCATGTAAAACATTAAAGAGCCACCATGTCAAACATTAAAGAGCCACCATGTCAAACATTAAAGAGCCATAATTGCAGACAGTAAAGTGCCACCAGGTCAAACATTAAAGAGCCACCATGTCAAACATTAAAGAGCCACCATGTCGAACATAAAAGAGCCACCATGTCGAAAATTAAAGAGCCACCATGTCAAGCATAAAAGAGACAATTACAAACGTAAAAAGAAGCGTCATGTCAATCATAAAGAAGCCACCATAAAGCTAAGGAAATTGTTGCACTAGATACTTATTGTCGGGTGGATGCTTGCTATTTAAGGATAGATACTTGCTATCAATTGGATGCTTGCTATCTGGGGGTGCCTGCTATCTGGGGAATGCTTGCTATCTTGGGGGTTTTTGCTATCTGGGGGTGCTTGCTATCTGGGGGATGCTTGCTATCTTGGGGGTTCTGGCTATCTGGGGGTGCTTGCTATCTGGGGGTACTTGCTATCTGGGAGGTGCTTGCTATCTGGGGGTTGCTTTTCATGCTATCCCCTGGGGGCAATGCTTGTTGTCTTGGGATGTTTTCTTTTTGCGTTGCACTTCATTTGAGCAGTTTTTCTGTTGTCTTTGTGAAAGCTCTATTTGGCTGTCTTTTTGTTACTTGTAGAGAACAGAGATTCTATTGAGAAACATATATGTGACTCCATGCCTAACATAAAAGACCCACCATGGCAAATATTTAAGAGCCACCATGTCAAACATAAAGAGCCACCGTTCAAACATTAAAGAGCCACCATGCCTAACATTAAAGAGCCACCATGTCGAACATAAAAGAGCCACCACGTCAAACATAGAAGAGCCACCATGTAGGACATAAAAAAGCCACCATGTCAAACATTTAGGAGCCACCATGGCAAACATTAAAGAGCCACCATGTCTAGCATAAAAGAGCCACCATGGCAAACATAAGAGACACCTGTGAATTGGCTGTCTTATACCGATTTGAACTATACTGCTTTGTGCGTTTGGCTGCTCAATTTTAGCTTACCACTATAGACCCTCCCCCTCCACTGAACTGATCGATTTCTGTTTATACGTACAGTACTTCTTCGCAATGTACATCGTTCGTCCTAACTACATGTACTCAGTTCTATAATACAATATAAAGGACCAACGCGTCAGTTAAGAAACGCTGTTTACAACTTGCGGCTCAAGCCAATTCAATCGCTTCGTCTCAATCTTAATTCATCACAATGGCGACGAGGACTTTTGGCCAAATTCCAGAACTTTCTGCTGAATCAGACCTTGAAATCTACGCTGAGCGCATGAACCAATATTTCATATGCAACAAAGTTGAGACTGCCGAGGCCAAGCGTGCTATCTTTCTTACTGCCATTGGTGAGAAGTACTACAAATTGCTTCGCGACTTGTGTCAGCCACAGAAACTGACTGAAAAATCCTACGAAGATCTGCAGGACATACTAAAGAAGCATTGCTCGCCCGAACCTTCGGAGATCGCCGCACGTTTCAAATTTCAGCAACGTCTTCAGCAAGATGGTGAATCTTTCGCTAACTTCTTGGCAGGGCTGAAAAACGCTGCAAACCATTGCAAGTTTGGCGAGTCCCTTCAGGAGCGACTTCGAGATCAGTTTTTGTTCGGAATGAGAAGCGACACTTTCCGCTCTAAGCTACTCGAGAGTTCGGATCATTCGTACGCTGGGCTGATCAAACTGGCCTTGGACCTCGAAGCTGCTCACAAATCTTCAAGCGAGATGGCGCACACTTCAGCAACCAATCGAGTCAGCGCGAATCCATCAGTGGCACGCCCGAGAGCACAGTACAACATCAGCCAATACTCTGGTCCCGCTAGATCAGCATCCAAGCCAGGCACCTGCGACAGCTGTGGAGGTCCACATTCGCGTCAGAACTGTAAATTCCGTAACTCGAAATGCCATGCTTGCGGGAAGGTTGGCCACATTAAGAAGGTTTGCAGGTCAGCAAAATCTGTGAAACTCCTGGAGGAGAATGAAACCGGGTCTCAGTACGACGAAGAAAACTACGAGGAAGAGCCAATATTTCATGTCTCAATGACTTCCAAGTCCCCGATTCTGGTGCCTCTGCAAATCGAGGAAGTGCAATCTCATTTTGAGCTGGACACAGGATCTGCTGTAAGTCTCGTTCCTAAGGCATTTTATGATAGCCATCTGTCTCATCTGCGACTGCATCCGTCCAAGACGACTCTGCGAACCTACACGGACCAGGAGTTCTCTCCGATCGGAGAAGTAACAGTGAAGGTCACTTACGAAGGGCAGGAAGCTTCTCTGCCGCTACTCGTGGTGTCTGAAGGCAGCGCTCGACTCCTGGGACGCAACTGGCTAACCGTCATCCGCCTAGACTGGCCTCGCTTGACAGCACCCGTCAACTCGTTGATCGCAGCACCTAACGATATGGCTACTGAGCTGGTCCGTCAGTTTCCGGATGTCTTCGCCGAGGGTCTCGGTAAGTATCGCCTCAGTGAAGTCGACCTTCATTTACAAGAAAATGCTACGCCAAGGTTTTACAAGGCGCGACCGATTCCCTATGCTCTGCGTGAGACCGTCGATTTAGAGCTTCAGCGCATGGAATCAGAAGGGGTCATCACTCCAATAGCGACTTCTCAATGGGCTGCCCCGATTGTGCCAGTAGTAAAGAAGAACGGGTCTGTACGAATCTGCGGAGATTACAAGTGCACATTCAATCAGGTCGCAAAGCAAGAGCACTACCCGCTGCCGAGGATCGAAGATTTATTTGCGAGACTGGGTGGCGGCCACAAATGGAGCAAACTCGACCTGGCAAAGGCATTTCTGCAGCTCCCAATATCAGAAGACAGCAAACAGTACCTCGTTATCAACACTCAACGTGGACTGTTCAAGGTGAACCGCCTGCCATTCGGTATCTGCTCGGCCAGTGCAATTTTTCAACGCCTCCTTGACAGTCTGCTCGGGCATCTCAACGGCGTCCAGGTTTATCAGGACGACATCCTGGTTACCGGGTCTTCACAGGCGGCTCACAAAGAAAATCTGCTGCAAGTCCTGCACAAGCTTCAAGAGGCCGGACTGCGTCTCAACGTCGCCAAGTGTGCTTTCTTCCAAGACTCCATCGACTATCTGGGCCACCGAATTGACCAACACGGGCTGCGGCCGCTCGAGAGCAAGGTCGACGCCGTTCAGAACGCGCCGGCTCCGAAAGACGTATCTCAGCTGCGATCCTATCTGGGAATGCTGACGCATTACGCCAAGTTTCTTCCCAATTTGGCATCAGTCGTGGCGCCGCTTAATCAGCTCTTGTCGAAGGGCGTCAGCTGGCTTTGGAGCGACCGCGAGAACGAAGCCTTCCAAGCATCGAAGCGAATGCTGCTCGAATCAAAAGCTCTGATGCACTTTGACCCAAATCTGCCGATTCGTCTCGAGTGCGACGCTTCCGCGTACGGCATTGGCGTGGTTCTCAGTCACCGGGTGGGCGGTCAGGATCACGCGATCGCATTTGCTAGCAAGTCGCTGACTTCAGCCCAGCGAAACTATTCTCAGCTAGATAAGGAGGCACTAGCCATAATCTACGGTGTCCAACGCTTCCACCAATTCCTCTATGGGCGGCACTTTACGATTGTCACTGACCATCAGCCTCTGCTGGGATTGCTGGGCCCAGACAAAGAGATTCCGACACGTGCGGCTGCCAGGATGCAGCGATGGGCCATCCGTCTATCTGGATACCGGTACGCCATGGAGTTCAGGCCCACCCAGAAGCACAGCAATTGCGACTCTCTTTCTCGATTGCCTCTAAAAGGAAACTTTATTGAAGAAGAGGCGGTGCACTCGCTCACGCTCGAGGAGGACTCTTCCATTGCTGTGACTGCGGCTTTGGTCGCCAAAGCAACTCTGGCTGACCCTATACTGTCCAAGCTGCTTCGCCTTCTGCAATCCGGAGAGCGACTATCCGGCAAAGAATTTCCAGAGTTCGCTCATCAGCAAAACGAGATGACCATCGAAGCCGGCTGCTTACTCTGGGGGACTCGCGTTATAATCCCGGAGTCCCTGCGCAAGGCCGTCCTACAGGAACTCCATTTGGCTCACACCGGTGCCAGTCGCATGAAAGCCCTGGCACGCAGTTTTGTTTGGTGGCCAGGGCTGGACAAGGACTTGGAGCAGTTGGCTAGAACCTGCGAAACCTGCAAGGCTCACCAGTCTGATCCAGCCAAAGCTCCGGTGCATCCTTGGATATTTCCCAGCGAACCTTGGAGCAGAATTCACTTGGACTTTGCTGGTCCTGTTAATGGGCGAGTCTACCTGGTCATCATGGACGCTCACAGCAAATGGCCCGAGGTTCGTCTAGTCAAGGATACTTCAGCAGACAGCACCATCGCACATCTCTGTGAAATCTTCAGCCGTCTGGGCCTACCAAGAATTATTGTCTCCGACAACGGGCCTCAATTCATTTCCAGGGAATTCGCAAGCTTTACACGCAGCAACGGCATTCGGCATGTCACGTCAGCGCCTTACCATCCTGCTACGAACGGTCAAGCTGAAAGATTTGTACAAACACTGAAGCTGCACATCAGGAAATCCGGTCACTCCGCCGCTGCTTTGCAACGCTTTCTCTTCGCCTACAGGGTAACGCCGCATTCGACTACAGGCACCTCTCCCAGCGAACTGCTTCTGGGACGTCGGCTGCGCTCCAGACTGGACCTTCTGCGGCCATCTCTAGTAGACCAAGTGCGCGATCGGCAAGAGGCTGCCGCTGAGTCCCAGCGCCGCACCCGGTTCTTCGGGATCGGCGACAATGTTCGAGTGAAAGGATTCGGCAAGGAATCCGGCTGGCTGCCTGGAGTGGTCGTCGCGGCGTCGCAACGGAACTACGATGTTCGAGTTGGCACCAGCATCGTCCGGCGGCACGTTGACCAGATGCTGCCTGATTCGGCGCAGCCTCCGCCATCCGCCGCTGACTCTCAACACCTCGGCACCAGCATCTCGACTCCATCGTCGGCGCCTCCGGCTCTAGATGTTCTGAGCCCCGCGGCTGTCTCCGAGCCCGCTATCCAGCCACCATCGGAGGAAAGAGCCGCGGTCCCCACAGGCCCGGCAGACAAGGCGGCAGCCGCGGACGCGGACGTACCTGACCAGTTGCCAGAGGGTGCGACCCGACGATACCCGCCTCGAATTCGGTCATGTCCAGAGCGACTTCAAGTGGGGGTGTGATAAGTGACTGTGCGGAAGCTGACAATGATCTTGAACTGACTTTTCGCAAATTCTCCTGTCTTTCATGCAACCCATTATTACGTATGTTTCTCCAATACAAATTATTGATTCACTACTAATTCTAGTTTTCGACAATGCAATATTTCGCTATTTTGTTCGACACAATTTTATTTCCTTACTTTTTATCTGCTCTGCAATGGTGTTTGCTAATTCGATTGTTTTCCAATACTACAATACTACATGTACGCTTTCGTCGATTCGCTTTTCGTAAAAATTCATCTCATTGATCCCACTTCCCCTTGGGGGAGGAAGTGTGAATTGGCTGTCTTATACCGATTTGAACTATACTGCTTTGTGCGTTTGGCTGCTCAATTTTAGCTTACCACTATAGACCCTCCCCCTCCACTGAACTGATCGATTTCTGTTTATACGTACAGTACTTCTTCGCAATGTACATCGTTCGTCCTAACTACATGTACTCAGTTCTATAATACAATATAAAGGACCAACGCGTCAGTTAAGAAACGCTGTTTACAACTTGCGGCTCAAGCCAATTCAATCGCTTCGTCTCAATCTTAATTCATCACAACACCATTTCAAACGTAAAAAGAAGCGTCATGCCAATCATAAAGGAGCCACTATAGCTAAGGAAATTGTTGCACTAGCTACTTATTGTCTGGTGGATGCTTGCTATAAGGATCGATACTTGCTATTAGGTGGATGCTTGCTATCTGGGGGTGCCTGCTATCTGGGGGTGCTTGCTATTAGGTGGATGCTTGCTATCTGGGGGTGCCTGCTATCTGGGGGTGCTTGCTATTAGGTGGATGCTTGCTATCTGGGGGTGCTTGCTATCTGGGGGGGATGCTTGCATGCTGTCTTGGGATGTTTTCTTTTCGCATTGCTCTTCATTTGAGCAGTTTGTCTATTGTCTTTGTGAAGGCTTTATTTGGCTGTCTTTTTGATCCGTGTAGAGAACAGAGATTCTATCCAGATGTCCCCCATCGGGGGGCGAAGATTGCTAGTACTTTATCTTATATGCCATTTTATAAATGCTTTTGCTACCAATGTGGCAACAATAAAGCAATGTGGCAATCAATATATCCCAATAACCATTGACTTTAATATAAAAAAATTAAGATGAAATCAGCAAATTTATTATATTAAGCTTCATTATTAATTGTTAATATCCTCAAGATTTTTTAAATAAGCTGTAGTATAGATATAAATTTAAAATATTTTAGGTGCCAATCTATACTACTCATAAGCCTTTCTAGCAGTAGTATTAGAAGTAAAAAGTTATAAAAAACTTTTTGCCCCAGCTGAGGGTGAGGCCATGACCCACTTGTCCACTGGAACTGCCACTGACTAGCTGTGTTCTGCTAGAGCCTGTTGGCTATTAAAGACTAGTGTTGAATTAATGTTAATTGCAGACTTCACTGCCATTGCAACACTGTTTGCCCTACTCATAATGACCTAATTAATTTATTATTGTCAGATATTGATTTTGTCTTCAATGGTCAACTCCAACTGCTGCTTTGCTTTTGCTATCTGGGCCGTCTGCTGCCCACATTGGCTGCTCGTGGCCAGCCTGCCACTGCCATTGCTGCTTCAAGAGCCCAGCAACAGCTGCACTCACTGGCCCTGCCGCCATTGCTTCAGCACCCTCTGCCTGGACCTTCGTCACTGCCTCTACAGCCGCTGCGTTGGCAGCAGTGCCGCTTGAAGTCCAGGCACTCCTCAACAAAGGGCCGGGCTGGCCACTCGCCTTCCAGTCAAGCAGCAACAGATGATGATGAGGAATCTGATGATGAGGATGAGGCTGGCAGCGATGCCGACACGGAGTTTGACGAACTGAGCGATCCGTTCTATGCCAGCGATGTCAGCCTGTGCGACAAATTCAAGGTGTGCGCAGCATGTCTGTGGAGTTGGGATTGGGACAGCGGCTTGGTGGCGTCACTCACCATCGATTGGGATCTGAACTGCACCTTAGCATTAGACCGACTTTAATGTGCGGATGCCCCTGCTCTCATGTCATGCTCTGCAGTGTGCGGATGCCCCTGCTCTCATGATATGCTCTGCAGTGTGCGGATGCCCCTGCTCTCATGTCATGCTCTGCAGTGTTCGGATGCCCCTGCTCTCATGATATGCTCTGCAGTGTGCGGATGCCCCTGCTCTCATGTCATGCTCTGCAGTGTTCGGATGCCCCTGCTCTCATGTCATGCTCTGCAGTGTTCGGATGCCCCTGCTCTCATGTCATGCTCTGCAGTGTTCGGATGCCCCTGCTCTCATGTCATGCTCTGCAGTGTTCGGATGCCCCTGCTCTCATGTCATGCTCTGCAGTGTTCGGATGCCCCTGCTCTCATGTCATGCTCTGCAGTGTTCGGATGCCCCTGCTCTCATGTCATGCTCTGCAGTGTTCGGATGCCCCTGCTCTCATGTCATGCTCTGCAGTGTTCGGATGCCCCTGCTCTCATGTCATGCTCTGCAGTGTTCGGATGCCCCTGCTCTCATGTCATGCTCTGCAGTGTTCGGATGCCCCTGCTCTCATGTCATGCTCTGCAGTGTTCGGATGCCCCTGCTCTCATGTCATGCTCTGCAGTGTTCGGATGCCCCTGCTCTCATGTCATGCTCTGCAGTGTTCGGATGCCCCTGCTCTCATGTCATGCTCTGCAGTGTGCGGATGCCCCTGCTCTCATGTCATGCTCTGCAGTGTGCGGATGCCCCTGCTCTCATGTCATGCTCTGCAGTGTGCGGATACCCCTGCTCTCATGTCATGCTCTGCAGTGTTCGGATGCCCCTGCTCTCATGTCATGCTCTGCAGTGTTCGGATGCCCCTGCTCTCATGTCATGCTCTGCAGTGTGCGGATGCCCCTGCTCTCATGACATGCTCTGCAGTGTGCGGATACCCCTGCTCTCATGTCATGCTCTGCAGTGTGCAGGTACTGGGGTATCTGCACTCTGAGGGGCCTGAGAGAGTGCTTCGGTGTGTACAAACACGCAACGGTCTATGTTTAGCAGCCCTAAATCCCTCATACTAAATGGCCCGTTGCACCACTCCGCAGGTGCAGTCTTTCACCTGCAAAAGCCTGCGCGCAGCCAAGCTGGCCAGCTTAGGCACCGGCCTGTCCAAGTCCAAGGTGGACCAGCTCTGCCTGCTGGGCCGCATGTACATCAACGGGCAGAAGACTATAAAGAAAGGCGCCGCCTGCGGCATAGGCGACTCGGTGTCTATAGCGATGAGCTTTCAAGACGACCTGGCGATGGTGAAGCAGGTGCGGCTGCTGCACGGTCGGGTGCTGCCGACTGGCAGCTACAGGATTGTGCTGCGCTGCTGGAAGCAGCCGTTCATGCTGCGGCTGGCCTCCTAGTTCCGGTTCTGGCTTGATTCTTGACGTAGCTTAGTAATTTTTATACGTGAGAAATGCAGGCCATTAAGGCTTATTTCATAATAAATAAATATTTTGCTAAGTGCTCAGGCACTGCTGCTTCAGGCATCCAGCTTTGTTACTGACTTCATTTTAATTTAACATATCTGAGAGCTATTTGAGTCTGAGGGGTTTCAAGACTTCTATCAGTTGTTATTTGACGTTTAAAACCCCAAATTATATGGAGAAGATCGCCTACTAACGAGTAGCAAGCTAAGCATATGGAGCAAGAAATTTGCTTGCTTATCCGGCACCCATCGTCTTTCGACAGCCTCGCAGCCCGCAGAATTAAAGCATAGAAGCAGAGATCCGTTGCTGCTTTTTGAAGCCGAACTGCCGGGCGGTTCCGTTTCATGGCGTCCGCCTGGACCTGGATCCTCTGCATGCTCGCCATCCTGGCCGCCATGGCTGTGCTCACCTGTCTCGTCTTGTGCAGCCTCTGCTCCCGCCACACCCGCCGCCGCCGCCGCCGCCGCCGTCCGCCAGCTCCGTTCAGCGACTACCAGCCGGACCAGACCGGCCACCTCTACAGTCACGTGATATTCGCGGACCGGACTTACCAGGCCCGGATGGGCGAGCGGCACAGCCGGATTGCCAATCAGGCGGCGCAGACTGAGCTCGCCGCGCCTCACGTGTCTCAGCTGCACCCCGCCTACCTGCCGCCCGCCTACAGCGAGATTGTCGGCGACAGAGGCGGCAGCGGCGGCCATCCAGACGATGACGACCAGCCACCGCCGAACTATGCCGCCGCCGTAGCCGCTGCCGCCAATGTCTGACTGCTTGCTCAGTCTCTGTTCTCTAACGAAACTCTGTGCCAACTGCAGCTGTGCTCAAAATCTTTCATTCTCTTGGAATTTAAAGTCTTGGTGCCAGTGGAGCCGTAATGTGGGCCCCTCTACCTCTCCTGCTCTCCATCGCCTCTCCCTCCTCCCCTCACCCCTTTCTCACTACTCTCCCCTTATCCTTCCAGCGTTTTGTTCGTTTTGTACTTTTATTTCGTTGCCACAGCCCTATCAATGTCTGCCCCTTTGTCGGTGGTGCTGATGTGTTTAGTTTTTTGTGATTTATTATCGAACAAGGCTGAGTTGATAGGCGAGCTATCCGATTGTGCATTTTTAATTGAGTTGTCTTCTTAATGCTGATTGTGCCTTTAACCTGTTTATATACCAGTTTATATATGAACCCGACTGTTTCGCGCTGGCTTTAATTCGAACAAATTTATCCAATTTTATTGCAACTATATTACTTTAAGTACTATGTTGAAGGGATTCGCTTCTAGGTCGATTTTAACAGTGGATTCCCTCCATTCTCCTGCTCTCTATTGCTGTTATGCTACAGTGGATTGTGCTGCATTTCAATTGCTTTGGTTATTGCTGTCACAGATTGATGCTCAAGTACATCAACTGCACAGACCGTGCTTTCGTGCTGCTTCTCGAGGCACCCCTGAAACTTTGCCAGTAGTGCTTAGTTCGATGCTTTTCCTCTTTTAGAGCTGCGACTCTGCAATGCCGAATATCTACAGATTCTAATTTAGATTTCTGTACGAGCGTATGTATTCCGTGACCATGAGTTCCGCCTTTCGAACTACATGTACTTGAAGTACTGGAGGGCGGGGATTCCCCTCCCCTTCTGAAAAGTTTTTGCTGCGCCGGAACAGAGCAACGCAGGCGCACGAAATTCAAGAACACGGACTGACTTTTTGTTGCTCATCTTCTCAAGCAAGAATCAAGTCGTCAACCCTGCGGACCGTCGAGGTATTCAACGATTCTGCTAAAAGGTCGGATTTTTCCCATAAGCGCCAGTGTATTCAGTACACCCCTGTGCGGCAATCAGCACTGCGCCTCAGTGCGGCCTTGCCAAGCCTCCAAATTTATAAGGTCGACCACGTGTGTCTGCATCAGCTCTGACTTCGTTGGTCGCTGGTATATTCACCCTGTCGGAACTTCTCGACCTTCAACAGGTGACACCAAGTGACCATGGAACCCTGTTGCGAATGTTTCTAATGTTTCTGATCAAGCCTCGGCAGTAGGCAAACGATCACCTTTTAAGTTATAGTCTTTCAAGCATTCTGTCATCACCCGACGCCATCGGCACCTTTAAGGGTGACACCAGATAACCACCAGATGGTTAAAATTTGAACTACCAAGGGGTGCCAGTCTGATAAAGTAGATTGAGAAAGTTTCTGGCAGATTTGCTACGTGCTGATTTCTCTACTAAATTCGCTAAAACACGAGCGTAATGCCAAAAAATTGTCTTGATTAATGTTTAAACAAAAACAAGCGATAAAATCGTCATTTTAAGAGCCTACATACGAGTATGCGGTATAATATATCAATGTAAATTTTGAATGGCTATAAGCACAAGTGTCAGTGTATTTAATGATTGGCAAAAATATGATTCTTAGTACTTCCAGCTGACCCCTGAGCCTAAGTATAACAGCGGCCCTGATCTACATATCACAGTTAAATTTGTAAAATGAAAAACAGTTATTAGATATGAAATGTGGATAAATAAAATAAAGCTAAAGCTGTTGTGGCAAAACTTGCAAAAATCTGAGCAACAATTTTTGAGATAAAATGGAAGTTAAATTCTATAAAAATAATGGCTTGTAAAAGGCAAAGCTGTGTTAGTACAATGGCACGCAGTTGGATTCACTACTGGGCATTGTGCAATAAGCTCAGGTTCCTAAAGAGAACATGCGCTTAGACACAGAAAGCATAAGCAAGCAGCTTGATGCATGTTGCTTTCAATAATTTGGCAATTCGCGCACAGGTACACCTGTTATATACAAAAACAAATCAGTAATTATTTAACGAAAATCTTTTGCTTCTGCGCCGCTCATATCAGAATGCAGGATAGATTTCTTCTAGGAGCATTATATCAATCAGAATCAGTCAATTATAAATGCACAAGGAACAGTGGCAAATTACTAACTTTTTGGCAGCCAAATCAAAATACACGATGAACATTTCTATGGCGTAGGCAACTGATCCACTGTGCAAGTTTAGTTTGAAATACTCGTAGCCTATGGCTGAAGATTGTGACTCAAAAAATATGGCTCAAAATACATGTAGTCCCGGGATAGCTCAAAATAATCTATGGTTCAAGATAGTCAATGGCTCAAGATACTTTATGGCTCAAAATAGTCTATATGGCCCAAGATACTCTATGCATGGCTCAAGATACTCTATGGCCCAAGATACTCTATGGCTCAAAATAGTCTATGGCCCAAAATAGACAATGGCTCAAGTTTTTCTATGCCTCAAAATAATCAATGGTTTAAGATACTCTATGGCTCAAGATACTCTATGGGTCAAGATATTATATATGGCTCAAAATAGACTATGGCTCAAAAGTCTATGGTTTAAGCTCTAAAGTACTCAGCGAATCAAAATAGCTCGTAGTTATGATTTTAAAACAGTCCACAGCTCAAACTGCAGCCTCTGCCTCCTTACTCTCCGCCTGGTGCATCTGGCGGAACAGCGCTTTTCGTAGGAAACGCCGCTCGCGCCGAATTTCACGCCGCACGCCGGCCGGCACCCTGGGCACCAGGCGCATGACCAGAGCTCGCAGCGCCAGCACCAGATGTTCAAACACCAGCACGAAGGACAGCCGGGCGGCCAGCACGTGCCAGTGCTCCGGTCGCCAGTTGTACGGCGGCTCCGGCTGGCGGAAGTCGCGGTAGTAGCAGATGGCCTCGCTGGAGTTCGCCACCTGCGAGGCGGCCTCAAAGTCGGCGGTGTTGAAGCTGGACAGGCGCCACTCGATGTAGCCGTCGAAGCTGCCGTTGCTGGCCGTCAGCCGGTAGACGAGGCGCGGCACCTGCTCAGAGGTGAACCCGACCACCACGGCATTGGTGACCAGCGATAGGGCACCGAGGGAGGACAGGATCTGCTCCCAGGCTCCGATGTCGCTGGCGCGGCGGGCCAGCGGACGGCGCATCAGGCGGAGCATCTTCCAGGCGTCGAGACGCAGTTCCTGCGGGTTGAACACCGGCCAGGACCCGATAATTAGTCGAGGGATTCCACTGACCCCCTGAGCATCCCTGAGGCCCTAACGAGCTCACCATCACATTATTCAGCAGTGCAAACATTGGCGCCAACGGCATGGCGGCCATGAACAGGGTGAGGAAGCCGAACTGCAGCACCATCTCCAGGTACTCGTCAAACAGGTGCAGCTTTCTACTGGGCGCGAGGGCCCAGTCCTCCTCCCACTGCGGCTGCGGCGGCCGCTGCTTGCCGGCTTGCAGCTCGGCTGCCTACAGATTTTTAGCCCGCATCCGCTGAACGATGAGGCGCTTGACCGTCGGCAGGCCCATCTCGGTGGCCATGCTCAGCAGCTGCTTGACCACGAAGACCACCAGCATCTGGATCACCAGCTCCACCTGCGAACGGTGCGGGAAAATGAAACGGACTGCGAATTCAACCTCACTCACACGCATACATGTACACACACACACACACACACACACACACACACACACACACACACACACACACACACACACACAGGTTAGTCGGTCGCTACTGGCAGCCAGCGAGGAGGCAAAAACAGCCATACTAATTGCGTTGATTTTCGCTGTTAAGAGAAATTATTTATCAAAGAATGTTTTCGCTACTCTATTTATAGTAGAAATACAGGCAAAGTACATTAAATAATGAAATTAGCGCACATAAATCCTGTTAAGAGTAAAAATATTCTGTTTTCAATTAGTCCCATCACAAAACCTTAATCATGCACGCATGTACAGCGGCCACCTGATAGGCAAGAATCACACTTAAATGTAAGCTCCTAGCCAAATAGCTGATGCGGCCGTGAGCGCGGAATCGAACCCATGGAACTATAGCGCAAGACTCAGAGGGTCCGTGCTATAAAGTACTACTAGGGTATGAATTGACTCTATAAAGGGTCAGGAGTCTTGAATTTTCTGGCTACTGGGTAACACTACTGGGGTCACTACTGGGTTGACACTACTGGGACCACTACTGGGGTCACACTACTGGGGTCACACTACTGGGGTCACACTACTGGGGTCACTACTGGGGTCACACTACTGGGTCACACTACTGGGTCACACTACTGGTCACACTACTGGGTCACACTACTGGGTCACACTACTGGGGTCACACTACTGGGTCACACTACTGGTCACACTACTGGGGTCACACTACTGGAGTCACACTACTGCAGGGTCACACTACTGGGGTCACACTACTGGAGTCACACTACTGCAGGGTCACACTACTGGAGTCACACTACTGCGGTCACACTACTGCGGTCACACTACTGGAGTCACACTACTGCAGGGTCACACTACTGCGGTCACACTACTGCAGGGTCACACTACTGCGGTCACACTACTGCAGGGTCACACTACTGCAGGGTCACACTACTGCAGGGTCACACTACTGCGGTCACACTACTGCGGTCACACTACTGCGGTCACACTACTGCAGGTCACACTACTGCGTCACACTACTGCAGGGTCACACTACTGCGGTCACACTACTGCGGTCACACTACTGCGGTCACTACTGCGGTCACACTACTGGGGTCACACTACTGGGGTCACACTACTGGAGTCACACTACTGCAGGGTCACACTACTGGGGTCACACTACTGGAGTCACACTACTGCAGGGTCACACTACTGGAGTCACACTACTGCGGTCACACTACTGGAGTCACACTACTGCAGGGTCACACTACTGCGGTCACACTACTGCGGTC